>JBBIGC010135225.1:5131-22994 GCA_037576955.1 Lepidarchus adonis
GGTGGGTAATAAAGGTGGAAAATGGGTGGGTAATACGAGCGGAAAATAGGTGGGAAATACAGGTGGAAAATGGGTGGGTAATACGAGCGGAAAATAGGTGGGAAATACAGGTGGAAAATGGGTGGGTAATACAGGTGGAAAATAGGTGGGTAATAAAGGTGGAAAATGGGTGGGTAATACGGGTGAAAAATAGGTGGGTAATAAAGGTGGAAAATGGGTGGGTAATACGAGCGGAAAATAGGTGGGAAATACAGGTGGAAAATGGGTGGTTAATATGGGCAGAAAATGGGTAGATAATATGTGCGGAAAGGAGGTGGGTAATAGGGGTGGAAAAGAGGAGACAGGGTGACTGATCTGTATTAAGGAAAGAATGAATGAGGCCATGTATTGTAAGATTTTGGGCAAAAACCTCCTTCCATCAGTGACGGCATTGAAGATGAAACGTGGCTGGTTCTTCCAGCATGACATTGATCCCAAACACACCACCCGAGCAATAAAGGAGTGGCTACGTAAAAAGCATATTGAGGTTCTGGAGTGGTCTAGTCAGCCTCCGGACCTCAATCCAATACAGAATCTGTGGAGGGAGTTGAAAGTCCAAAACATCACAGCTCCTGAGAAGATCTGCATGGAAGAATGGGCCAAAATAACAGCTACAGTGTGTGCAAACCTGATGAAGACAGGAAACGTTTGACCAACCAAGGTAACATTACATAGTATTGGTGAATTTTGGTCAATTTTTATTGACCAAATACTTATTTTCTGCACCATTATAACATTACAGACTCTCTCCTCTTTTTAAGTAAAACAAATTGCAGAATCGGTGGCTGCCAAATACTTTTTTGCCCACTGTATACGGTAGTATTAGTAGGCAGTTGAATGCCTACTAATTGCTTTACAGTAATACGGCGAGAGAGACTGGTGTTAGCTATACGCGCAAGTTCCAACTTACATTGAAATTTGACTTTGCACTCAGAGGAAGGAACCCCGACATAACTCCAGAACCACCTATATTGGCAAAACAGGCATAATAAATGTAATTTATTAGAATTTAAGATAAAATGGCTTTTACATTTTCCTGCTGTGCTTTTTAAAGATTTCAGTAGTGAGGTTTCCTGCCTGGAACAGAGAGCACAGACAATTTATATGACAAGAACATCAACAGCGGTGGATCAGTGGAGGGCCTGTCCTGTGTGTTATAATGAATGACTGCACCTACTCCAAGCGTTTGACTTCCTGTGAGCGTGTCTGCAAAGTTTCACAGAGAGTGTTCTGACAGTGTGCTGCTGCTTGCTCAGCGGGGGACTTTCTGCAGCTCCTAAAAGATGAGCAGTCTCAGTGACTTCATAACAGAAACATGCCATGCTATGTTATTGTAAAGTCCTTGTATACGAGGACTCCTCAACACAGATGTTCACGATTGCACCATGCAGCTGTTTAAATGCCTTCACACTAAAGCCCTTAATAGATTCCAAAATATGTCAACAGAGGAGCCCAGACAGAGCTGAAGCCCTGCCTTCGGTGGGGAGGTGGGGGTTGTAATGTTAGAGAGAGAATGAGAACAAGGACAACTAGAAACCTCCCCATGATGGAAACTATAGCTTGAGTTTTATACTGTAGTGAAAGAGCTGTAAAAGGTCACATTGGTGGAACGATCAGAAATACATTTACATGCAATTTGACATCTTGAGATCTTCAGTATACATTTTGAAGGGGTTGTTTATTTCCGTACGTACATGAGTTATGACTCGATATCCCACATTTATTCAAAATGTTGTTTTCCTTCCTAACAGTAAAACAGTGAGGACAATAGGATTTAAATGTTTTCATAGGAATGGGCTACATCTAGGGCTGCAACTAACGATTATTTCAATAATCGATTAATCGGTCGATTATTTTTCCCGATTAATCGATTAGTTGTTGCAGCCCTAGCTACATCAGTATGATAGTTAAAATTAACATGAATCAGACACCATGGTGCATACTGTATTTCCCCAACAATAGCCTGCAGCTTATACATTGATTTTGCAAACCTGGTATTGGGTGCGGTTTGCTAAAAACATCTAAAAACATGAAAACACATTCACTAAAAATATAATTCAGTACAAAAAGACGACATCCCCAAATAGTTTAATGTAAATGTACTGTTTACTGCAGTAATAAACAGTTAGAAAAGCAGCGCAAAGCAAAGGTCAGTGATGTTCTCTCACTTAAATGGCGCCACCGCATCCAGCCTCTCAAACTTTTTCACCCCTTGGTTACATTACATTACATCCTAGTTTATAATATGAGCTGGAAAAACCTTAATTTAACAGAAATAAATGAACAATAGAGGAATTTTTCATTTTCATTTGAATAACTGATGGCAGTACATCAATATCAATCATCCGTCTACATGGAAATTCTTCAGTATAAAATTAGCAACACTGAAATGCAAAAATTATTATGCTTACTTCCTTCAAAATCAGATCTGTAAACGTGATAAATTGAGACATGTGCTGCTTTGCTGTCACTGATGATGTCGGACACGCGTTTGTCTCGGATATTGCAAATGTTGCTTCACAAAACATCTGTATCGCTGTACTGCAGTAGCCCCACCCTCCAGTTGTTCAAACCAAAATTAAAACCTTATCTTGTCCCAGCCAATAATAAACTTTAGTTTCTTTAATTTCTCTTAAATTTACCTTATCCAGCTTGTATTATACACTTGTATGTAAGGTAATGTAGCAAAGGCCTGAAATATTTAAGAGAGGCTGGATACAGTGGCACCAATTAAGTGACCTAACATCACTGTTCTGTCTTTGCTTCGTGTTGCTTTTGGAACTGTTCGTTGCTGCAGTAAATTACATTAAAATTCCACTAATCATTTGGGGATGTCGTCTTTTTGTACTGAATTATATTTTTAGAAAATGTGTTTTTATTGTTTTTAGATAGGACGTCCCATTTAAACAAGCAGCACTCAATACCAGGTTTGTAAAACTCTCGTCTAGGCTGCTGTTTAATCCTGGGGAAATACAATAAATGGAACATGTTCATCCCACTTTTAGTTTTTTTCTCAAAATGAAATTTCCAGTGTAAATAATTTATTTTTCATGTAATTTTATCAAGCCAGTCTCCTAAAACAAAACTGTTACCAGAGATGCCCATTTCAGTCACCTTTCTGAGGACCTTCCCCTAGTTAACCATGATTTGAAAGACAGACTGAAAAAAATCACCTTTTAATAAAATACCATGGAACATTCCCTCGCTCTCTCATTACATTAAAATTCTCCATCAATTACTTCATTCAATATGCTTGAATAGCCATAAAATAAATTATTTTTTATGTTGTCAGGGTACTTTCCTGTTCACATAGACTTCACTCTAAATGCTTTTATTTAAGAATTAATAAGACAGAAAAGAAGACTTATCAAACTGCTTTGTCTGAAACAGCGCTTGGGAGAGTAAAGCAACATCATAGTTAATTCATTTCTTTGTCTGTGACTTCACCTTTCACAGAAATAGAATAAGATACAATCTGAACCAGCACCTTCTAATGTGACAGAACCCACAGTGGCGAGAATGATTTTCATCCAGTAAAAGCTTTTTTTAATTTACTCAGTCTATTTGTTTTATATGGGGGTGTAATGTGTTAAGGCCAGACATCAATAGACAGCACATATTCAGGCCATTTGTATGCTGTCATTGAAAAGCCTGTCTGAAATGTGTAGCGTGGGCAAATACTCCTGTTATAGGATGAAAAAATGAGACTTTGAGATTTGATTTCATTATCCAAGCTTTGACAGCAGCCGCGGTTTTAACTTGGGCTGTCTACTGATTAAAAATCTAATCTACTGATTATTTACCATATGATCACTTAAAATATGTACAATAACGCTATACCATTCTGTGTGAGGTTTGCATGTTCTCACATATCCATGGGTTTCTGCCAGGAGTTCAAGCTTCCTCCCACAGTCCAAAGTCATGCATGTCAGTTGGAATGAGATGCTAAATTGCCTCCAAGGTGTGACTGGGTGAGTCAGTGTGTTTATGTATATACCCTGGGATGGAGCGACGACCTGTCCAGGGTGTTTCTCCTCCTTGTGCTCAATCAAATACGTGAGAATTAACTCACACTGTTTCAGGATGAGCTGCAGATATAATGCGTGTGAGAAGGATTTTAATGTTTATTAACCAGTTTAATATAATGACTGAATGTTTCTGTTTACTATTTATGAGGTAAAGCAACTTAATCTTAGTCACTTGCTTATGTTGTGAGTGATCTAATTAATCATCGATTTTAAGAAAAGGACTTGAATTTGTTTTTATTCTTCAACCTTAACTGCTTTTTTTTATAACATGGGTACAACCTTATGGATGAACTGCTGCACTCTTTAGGGGAAAATTCCAAATACTTTATTGTGAAAAAAAAACATTACATGAAATAAAGAATATACACTAGGGCTGTCAAACAATAAAAAAATATATAGTTAATCATGATTATTGAAAATATGATTCTTTTTTTAATCTGTTCTAAATTTACCCAAAATAAGTATTTTAGGTGAAATAAGACGTAAAGGGTGGATACATTATATTTTATACTAAATGTACTTAATAGCTAGGAAAAGAAAAAACTGTATTCACCTATATACTAGGTTGCCTAGTGATGTCCAATAATCACCGGTGAGCACACTCTCCATTTATTATAGTTGGGGAATCCTGGAGATGGCCGAGGATCTTGAAAGAATCTCTTAAAATAGGTCACAAGTCTACTACACTACCAGTCAAAAGTTTGGACACATTCAAAGTTTTTGCAATTTTCTCGACTGACTGACCTTCAGTTCTTAAAGTACTAATGCGTGGCTACTTTAAGAAATCTAAAATATAAAAAGATATTTAGAGTTATTTATGCATTTCCTCTTTGCTACATAATTCAATATGTCTTGCTTCATATATTTGAGTATTCAGTATGTATCTACAATGAAGAAAGCAGTTTTTGACTGGTTGTGTATGTTTAATGGCTGCATGCTGGGGCTCCATTTATCAATCGCTAAATCTATTGGAAGGTGATTGATCCATTGTTTGCTGTTCGAACTCTGTTCAGTGTAGTCTGTCGTTCACTGCCAGAGAAAAGGCTTCGCTGCCGAATATGTGCTTGACTTGCATGTGATTTACTCAGCGAGAACTAAACTCAGCCTGACGATTCGTAAAGTGAGCAACTAGCAGTATTGTAATGAAAAAAGAGCGTTTCTCCATCACTCACTTATTAACTACATGAAGGTGAAGAGATGCCGCAAGTCTCAACATGAACCACGGATGAGTCGCAGGGACATCAAGAGAATGCAAAGACTAGTTTGTACTACATATGCCATTAGGAAACAGTGTTGAACTTGGTCTTAACAATGTGTAGATTTGTTATATAATATATACTATATATTTCCCAAAAAGTCAAGTCCATTTTATTTGTATAGCACTTTTTTATAGCACTCTTGTCAACACCAGAGCGTGATAACAGACAGAGAATATAAATAAACAAAGTGGTGTGAAAAGTGTTTGCCCCTTCCAGATTTCTGATTTTTTTGTTGTTATGTTTGTCACACTTAAATGTTTCAGATCATCAAACAAATTTAAATATTAGTCAAAGACAACACAGGTAAATGTGATATTTAATGGAAGGATTTTATTATTATGGGAGATAAAATGCAAACCTACATGGTGTGACAAAATATGGTGGTGGTAGTGTGATGGTCTGTGGCTGATTTGCTGTGATAAATAGAACCATGAATTCTGCTGTCTGACCGTCGTTCATGACCTCAAGCTAAAACAAACTTCTGCAGCAGGACAATGGTCCAAAACACACCAGCAAGTCCACCTCTGATTGGCAGAAGAAGAAAAAAATAAAGAAGTCAAAGTCTTAATCCTATGGAGATGCTGTGGTTTGACCTTAAAAATGTGGTTCATGCTTGAAAATCCTCCATTGTGGCTGAACTACAACAATTCTGAAAAGATGAGTTTGGGCCAAAATTCCTCCACAGCTGTAAAACACATGTCGCAAGTTTTCGCAAACACTTGATTGCTGTTGTTGCTGCTAATGGCCCAAACAGTTATTAGGTTTAGGGGGCAATCACTTTGTCACACAGGGTTTGGATTTTTTCTCCCTTAATAATAACATTTTTCAGTTAAAAAATGCATTTTGTGTTTACCTTTGTTGTCTTTGAATAATATTTCCATTTGTTTGATGATCTGAAACATTTAAGTGTGACAAACATGGAAAAAATTCAGGAAGGACCGAACTCTTTTTCACACCACAATAAATAAAAAATAAAAGAAACAATGTGGTCTGCATCAGCATGTTCCAGGCAGCAGAGTGGAACAGGATCAGAGAGTAGCTCAGCAGACACATTGAGAGTGAGAGGGTAAGAGAGAGAGAGAGAGAGAGAGAGAGAGAGAGAGAGAGAGAGAGAGAGAGAGAGAGAGAGAGAGAGAGAGAGAGACTGTTAGAAATGGTCAGTGTTGCAGGTGATCAACAGTGATGAACACTGTGGTCTGAGTGCGGGAGCTCCAACAAGACTCTCTATGACAGCACAGCTAAAGGGGAGAGCCAGGAGGTAGTACAGACATTTGGGCATCCTGGGACATAAGGCAGCTGACCACTCGACCGTCAACAAACCCGAGTGAACGTGTCAGACTGCGGGGTGACATCATCCAGACATCCCAGTTTATCAGAAAGCTCTACGCCTGAGAACCTTCTGGATCTGTCCCTTGTCTAAAACTAACAGTAAGCTTCACTAAACAAATATGTTTTCAGCTTGGACTTAAATATTGAGAATCTTGCTGCTGCATTCTGGACTAACTGAAGATTGCTTATGGACCTACTAGTACATTCAGAGAGTAAAGTGTTATAATAATCTATCCAAGGGGTAACAAAAGCATGCACTATTTTTTCTGAATCATATGATGACATAATAGTCCTTATCTTAGCAATATTTCTGAGATGAAAGAAGGCAGTCCTAGTAGTGTTATCTGGGGTCAAAAATCACACCAAGATCTTTCACTGCTGTACAGGATGAAACAGAATGGCCTCCAGAGTTACTGTGTAATCAGCCACCTTGATCCAAGATGCAAGTGGTCCTATTATGAGTACTTCTGTCTTTTCAAAATTTAGCAGTAGGACGTTTAGAAGCATCCACTGTTCAATGTCCTTTACACATTCCTCGATTACATAAAGCTGGTGTTTGTCATCTGGCTTTGCTGAAACATAGAACTGTAGGTCATCTGCGTAGCAGTGGATGTTAACTCCATGCTTTTGAATTCCCCTGAGGTAACATATACAGGGTAAATAGTAAAGGGCCTAAAATTGAACCCTGTGGAAAAACTTTACCTTGCTATGAACAGAGGAGTCACCATTTATATCTATGAACAGATAGTGATTAGTCAAATACGACCTAAACCAAGAGAGGGCTATTAATTCCAACAACAACAGAACATACACAACTGACCTTTTCCCCATCTCATCGTTAGGTAAGAGTCTCAAACGCACCCGGTATACATAGGGAAGAAGATATGGAGGCAACATGGGACCTTTCTGTCACAGCCAGCATTAACCTTTTCAGCAGTGTGTGCTACAGTAGCTCTTCTGTGGGATCGAAGACCAGGTGGGTAAGTCTTTACTTCCCACATGCATCAGGGAGCTTTGGGTACATATGACCCTATTGTCGGTTCTTCCAATTGTCACGTTTGGTAGATAGTAACCCCAGAATACTGGGAGTACTCCACAATACCTGCTGTTTAGAGATGCTCTGCATCAGTGGGCTTCCCATCACAGCGTTGCCATTGTCAAAGTCACTCAGTCTTATGTGTGTCCAACTTTCTGCATACAACATATCAGCATCCAAGAACAGAACATTCAGTTTCTGCCTAAATGTATCGCACTCCTTGACAGGAGCACCTGTAATGAGAAAATCAATGTCATTCACTCCACCAGTTATTCCTGTCACCTGTGGTTTGAGTGTTGTCTCTGATCAGCGTAAATGGGGGGACATCCATCAGGTATTTTCTGTGAGGTAGAACAGTAGGAGAATTTAGAATCTGCGTCCCTGTTGCCAGGTAATCACTGCTGATTCAGAAAGACGATATGAGTTTAATCAAGAAATCATGGCTGCCTTGGGTTTTAACTGCTCACCCACAATAGAAAAAATATTACATGCTGAGGACACTCGTGCTATGATGCATGCAAATCTGATGTAGCCTAATGAATTATACCAAAATATTGTAAATGACTGGTACAAATTCCAAGAAGCTGTTTACAAGGCATTA
Source organism: Lepidarchus adonis (assembly GCA_037576955.1). Classification (NCBI taxonomy): domain Eukaryota; kingdom Metazoa; phylum Chordata; class Actinopteri; order Characiformes; family Lepidarchidae; genus Lepidarchus; species Lepidarchus adonis. The sequence continues at coordinate 13,424 of JBBIGC010135225.1, forward strand.
AGGACCCATTGACCTACCACTGAGGATCATTATGCTTCTGATCCATCTGTCACTTCAGTTGCGATGTGCCATCAGGGGCATCACGCCTCATTGAGCATGGTGAGGAACGTGCTTCCCCAATTCAGAATCTAATCAAGAGGTCAGGAAGCAGACATCAGCTAAAAACCAATCAAGGTGTCATGAAGGACACCCAGCCTGTCCATATTTAAGTTTAGCTGGCAAGAGAACCTGTGATTATAAGCCAAAAAAGATGTCACATATTAGGAATTTGTCTTGGCAAAAGCTTACATCGGTAACCACAGTGAAATTAGATTAAATAGAATAAATAATATGAGGCAAGTTTAGTTAAATATAGTATCACAAACAGAGGTAATGTACTTTACAAAGATAAATAAAGCATAAATTACAGGTAATAAAATAGACTAAAACAATCCTTTAAATGTATAGAAAGTAATAAAAACCTTAAACGTACATAAGATTTTTTTTTTAATTAAATATGTTGATAACTAATAACGGTTGTACTAGGATTTGCGTTTGAAGTCTGAGCAGCCCATTTTACTCGTTTCCTCAATAAGTCTTTTCTTATTTGTGCTGGTTTTGTTCTTTTCCCATGGGACGTCCCTTCCTTTTACATGTGGTTGTCACCTGCGTGTCCAGTTTATATTGCTCGGTTGAAGGGTAGAGGCTAGTCTCACCATGACATACTAGACTTTTTACAACCTGTATTGCAGGGTGTATCGATATTTCACACACATACAAACATACACTCACACACTCGCGCGGACACACTCGCATACATGCAGTACACTTGAATGTCATGCTTGTGTTAAGCCTAGTGTTTCATATCAGTTTCACTTGCCCGACAAAGTGTACACTTCAAGTCAACGACAAATAAACTTTATTGTGTTTGTTGAAATGTGAATAAAAATGTCTATTAAAAAATAAATAATAACAAAAGCTTTCAAAGTGCTTGACTACATCTACATGCCTTAGATTGTTCAGAAACATATGGATTCCATTTATATTTGATGTAGTGAAGGGTTAAAACATTTTCTGAAACTATATGATTTAAATGTTTCTAACCAATACGCTGATTTTATTTTAAATGATTATTTTCCAGGTCCAGAGCAGCACATTCATTTGGGCTGAGGCTGGAACACTGAACATAGTGGTTGCTCCTGATACCGTACATAATGTTATTAGGTTAAATGTCAGCACATATAGAGTTAAGACAATATTGCTGATCATGTCTAAATTAGAATAGAAATTTCTATATAAAAAACACTAAATAATTCAGCTCTACCACAGTGTAACCAGGTGAGATTAAACTTTATTTTCATTCACACATATATTGTTGCTGTGTTACTTTAACGTATCTTTTCACTATGTTCTCATAGGAATACAGTAATTCTATAGTAATTCTATGCAAATACATATAAACATTCATATTACACTTGTGCTGTAATATTATCATCTGACAGTTTCGCTGATAATATGGATCATAATATGATCTCAATGTGTCCTGAATGTTAGGGGAATATTTCAATCAACAGTTCAAGAACCAAAATCTTAAACAAAATTTGATCTGATCATTTTCTCTAAACTTAAACATTACAAATGAGGTAAAAAAAATCTAGATTAAGGCAAAACTCCTTTGTAATAGGTCAAATCTAAACATCAGTTGATGTTTACACCTGCCCCTATGTACCAATATGATTCTGAAATCTATGTTTATGCTTATACAGCACTTTAGCCCCACCCCCTCATAAAAAAGGAGTGTTTTAACTTGGACTGCTTTTTGAGCAAGACAACACACAATGTAGCAAATCTAATAGCATTTACAATCATTTACACATTTATAAAAGGTACAGTAACAAAAACAGGCCGTTACTAATGCATTATGACAGGTTGGAGAAAAGTTGGTAAAATATAACCCCAATTCCAAAAACTGTTGGACACTGTACATAAAACAGAATACAAATATTTATTTATTTATGTATTAATTTATTCACACAAGAACATATAAAATGTTGAAAGAGAGACATATTAAAGCTGATTTTGAATTACAAAAAGTTGGGAGATGGCTGGAAAGGCTGGAAAAGTATGTGGTTCAAAAAGGACACTAATTAGGTTAACTGGCAACAGTTCAGTAACATGACTGAGTATAAAAAATAGTTTATTTTGTATTGTTTTAGTAATTTACATATTTTAAAGACTTGTTATTAGCGCTCAATTCAAAAGCCTATAAAAATAGCAGATTGCGCATTTGGAAAGCCACCATCCTTCTGAAAGGTATATACAAGTTTTAGAGCAACATATGCTCCCACCCAGAAGATGTCTGAAGATGTCTTTTTCAGAGTAGGCCTTGCATGTTTCAGCAAGACAATGCTAAACCATATACAACAGCTTTGCTTAATATTTAAAAAGTCCTGCCTGCAATCCAGACCTTTCACCAACTGAAAACATCTGGATATAATATCTTATATGGCCCTGTCCCAACCTTTTTGACATGCTGCAGTCATTAAATTCAAAATAAACTTTCTTTTTCTTTAAATTAGTACATTTACTCAGTTTAAACATTTTACTTGTTTTCTATATTCTATTGTGAATGAAATATTGGCGTGTGAGATTTGCAAATCATTGTATTTTGTTTTTATATATATTTTACACAGCTGCCCAACTTTTTTTTGGACTTCAGGTCGCAGAAGAAAAATGCTGGTTATGGGTCTAAATTGCACTTGACCTGACAGGTCCTGTTATTATGAGCCCCTCACACAATTCAATCGAGTAAACCAAAATCTGTACAACAACCATCGGACGCCAAGAACAGAGGCAAGAGCAGGATTGGTTTACATAACTACTTCATATAATGTCCCAAATAAAGGAAATATTTGCCCTTTTGCTAGTTTATGTAATACTGAAGAGCCTCGAGTGCAGAACAGTGAGTAAAAAGAACAGAAAGAGTGCAGATAAAAGGGAAGAATGAGCAAATCGGGACAAAAGGAGAAAAGGTGTGAAAGAAACTCTGAGTCAGGAGACAAATTAGTCAGTAAAATGTTCAAATGAGTAAATGCAAATTTTCAAAAAGGTACAGCACTAAGTAGGTGCAATTGCTGTGGGCATTTAAAATTTCTTATATTTGCAATAGCAGAACGGCCACAAATCAAAGTAAAAAAGCTTTGTGATGAACACCACAACCTTCAAACAAAACCCCCCCACACACACACATACAGTTCATCCAATTGTTTTTGGGCTTTTCTTGCAATTCTGTGATGGCCTTGTGAGCTATTCTCTATTTCTGAAGCTCATTTCTTCACCAGTGTCATTTTCAGACAAGACTCTTTGACTGAAATGGTTCAACTCACATCAAAATCCATTTAGTTTACCATCCATCCATCTGTCCACCCCTCCATCCATCCATCAATCCATCCATCACACAGTTTAGTCATTTCAGAAGTGTTCCCAAATCTTCCAAAGCCTCACCCAACTGATCTGCTGCACCATCAAACATTTGAGAACAATGCTTAACAAATTGCTTAGGAATGCAAAGATGTTTGACCAAACTGTCAAGAACAGCTGGGGTATATGCAAGTGAAATAGCTCTGGAACATTGGAGAGCATAAATGACGAGCCTGTCCAGTTCCACAGTATTTTCCAACCACAAGAGAACCTCTTCTTAACAGGGTTCCATGCTGTGAATGAAGAACAACTGCCATTGTACAGCACCAACACAGGGACGGTGAAGGCACCTGCTTCAGGACTCAACTTCTTGAACCACCACCAGCATAACTCTGAACAGTGTAACACACATAAAGTGAACGCCAACTGCCAAATCAGTAATGCCAGCGAGCAGGTGCCCATGCTGAGAGTGAGGGCCTTCCTTCCACCCAGACAGAGCATCTCCTGAACTCTTCACAGTTAGTTATTGAGCTCCAAACCAAAAGACGAAGCAACACACTGGAATACGTTTCCATTCCCATTAAAAAGCAACTTGAAGGTGATGATGCAGAACTATTGGTTAACTGAGTCAAATCTATTGCTGCTCTGATGTCAGCCGGACGGCAGCAAGTATTAATGGTGATTAAAATGGACATATGACCACAATATAATGACAAATATTACATTTCCATAATACACAATAGGGGTGTGACAAAATATTGATAACCGACAATGACGGCAATATCGATGCTTTCATTAATAAACATTCGCAACCAATTTGACTCACCGGCATTCTCTGGGTGGTGCTGCAGGACATGGGTGAAAATTGAGCAACAGTACAATTCAAAACCATGGATTATTTTTCATATCTCTGCGAGTTTCCTTCTCGTATGAAGACTACAACCTCATTTTGTGAGTAAATATGCGTCAACATGAGTAATAAATCCAGCAATAAATCGCTGGAGAGCTTAATTGAAAAAGGGGGAAAGACCCAATAATAAAAGTTTGCAGAATTGTGTGTCCCCACCAATATCTAGCGTTTGATGAACTGTCCTCAACAATTATTAAGATTTAACAAGAACACAACACTCCATAATAAGGGTTAACAACTAGATGCTGTACTGGAGGACCCGCCTTCGAAACACACAGCATCTATGTGATTGGTGGAGACACAATGACTCTTGGTGTGTTTCATCGGGAGCAATGCATTGTGGACTATGTAGTGTCTGGTGGAAAGACGGTTCCTTTCTGGGAATTGTAGTTCAATAGCGGCGAGAGCACGGGTTGGTACCAAGTTAAAGGATTAAAAAAAAGCCACAGGTCACAAACGGCAGCACGTTTTCGAGTGAGAAGTGTATTCACGCCGAATAAGAGATTTCCTGAGTGAGGCCGAAGTAGCTGTTTCCCCACAAATCTGACACGGTCACAAAGCAAATATGGCAAAGATTATAATAGCATTGCTGTCATTTATGTAAATTACTAAAGCTCCCGCCCATGTTTCTGTGACATATCACTAGGTCGTTGTCGTGCGATATGTTATCACAGAATCGATGTATTGCGATATTATCATCATCCTGGGCCATGGATCACATATCATATAGCAAGATACCCTGCGATTTACACCCCGAATACACAATATGTATTACAATATTTCCTTAGGCAAAACTTTAAAAAAGGTTATTATTTAGGACAATAACATTAAAAAAATTTACTTTTAAGAAGGAAGAGGATGAAAAAAATCCTAGTACTGTTGATGCCCATGATCCCTTTCTATAATACACATCCCTTTGTGTATATAATGTGAAATATAAATGTTGTTATTTATAAATATATGCAAGTCATTCAAATATATAAATAAACATATGTTTATATATATATATGATTTTAGGTGAAATTGTGCGATTACACATCTCAATAGGGAAAATAAACGTCAACTTAAGCGCAAACAACATGTGTTCAGAAGTAATTGTGTTTTCTTTGCACAAAGATTGAGTTTCATAATCAAGAGTCCAAGTTAAACAAGAAACAACGTGTTTGAGGGTCGTCTAATCAGCTGGGCTTATGGTCATTAATAATTAGAATGGGCAGTAAAATAGAAATAAAAGTCCAATAATAAAATAAGATAAAGCAATCTATTTAAAAGTGCAGGGCGAATATTTGTAATTTAATGTTGCATTTTGTTCCTGTGGTCCATTTATAATGACTATGGAGTTGAATTGATGGCTGAGTCTTCATCCTGCTGTGATTCTTCCTCCCTTCTTCCATGAAGTTTTTCGTGGCTAAATTTGCATATACTGACCATACAGACTGGAAAGTGGCAGAATTTAAAACCCAACAATTGTTGATGTACTACATCGACATATTTCATTCAAAACAATAAAATAAATGAGGTTTTCCATGATATGGGCCTTTTACTGTAAAGAAGCTCGTTCAATCTCTCTTAACTTAAACAAGCATATCTCTCTCGCCCAGAACAGCCCACTTTCACTGACACCTTTTTTAAAATGATCATCAAAATTCAGGGCATACATACACAGCTGACACACACATTTCTCCAGCAGGAAACCATCATTCCAAGTGTCAAGATCATATCAGTTTGAAAACAAGACCTGTCAGAAGAGTCTGACCCTAGAAAAGAGAGAATAACACCCATCATCCAAAAATATTCCACCTGCACTGTATTTTAAATGCCAAGTACATCATTCAAAACATGAGCATCGCAAATTGAACAGGTTGTTGAAACATGCAATTTGTCACCATAAATCATAACCCAAGCTGTCAAAATAAGGGAAATGTGTTTCAATCTGGCGTGTGCAGGATCATTTTCTAATTGATCAAATGAAAATTACATGTTAATGGAAGGTGAACTGCTTTTCTGGCCTGGGTTCTGTTCACCCGTCACACACTGAAATCCTCTGTACCTCAGAAACATGATTATTTTATATACACGGCTGCTTCATGCACCAGTCTTCTGCACTGCCATGGGGATGACTCACTCACTCTATTAATCACTTCCAGGACAGGGAGCCAGACTGCAAGACCTCTGAAAAGTTCCACAAAAAGAAAGTCACCTCTGTTTCAGTGTGTGAACGTTCTTATTTAAAAGAAGGTCCGTTTTATTACCAAGTTTGGACGAGCCAAGTCTCCTGGCTCACAACTCGGCTTCAGTGCCTTATTGCTTTACACAGAACTTTCAACTTACGGCCACATATCCACCAGTACGCCACTCAAATCACAGCACATTATTACAGACATTAGCAAAACACTAGGGATGCAATAGTGAAAGAACTGATATTTTTGTGTCATATCGCCTTAAATATTTTTAATCATGTAAATGCTGCTATTTTTGCATAATTGGTGCATAATTCAGTGATTTCCACCACAAGCAACATGCAATATTTTTCTTTGATATTGTTTTATCAAATCCTTTTTCATATTTTGCCTATTACACCTGCATGATGTTGTCTTGCGTGCGTCCATGCTTGTGTCATGTGTCTTTGCCGTTTATGACAGCACATTGAGTCTGGAGGAACGTAATTATGCACTATGGTCCAAATGACCATAAAGTTCACTTTGACTTTTTATTATTTAAAAACAAATATTGAGATTAAATCTTCCTGGCTTAGAAACATGCAGAACGTATTTATTTACATAAATTAAAATTAAGTCAAACAAAGATAAGATCATTATTGTCATAGCACTCAATGAAATTCATGTACACCAGCCAAAAAAAACCCTGTACAATACTAGTATATAGTATAGTGCTAAAAATAAATATATTTTATGCAAATGTAAAGAATACTACTAATAAATAAATAGTAATATGATAAACATGGGTTATATAATAAATAATATTGCAGTTATGTCTGTAAGATGTGTATTTTCAGCTTTTTATCATAATATTCCAGTGTCAAACACACATGCATTATTAAATATCAGCTCGAAATATTGATCATATTAAAACATTTGTAAATTCTGATATTTTTCATGCCAATACATACAGGATACTGATATAATTGTGCATCCTTCCAAAAAATAATTCTCTAAAAGTCAAAATAGAATGACCAGCTTCAGGTGCACGGGGGACTTTTCATTTACATGTACTAAAGAAACAACCACCAATAATAACAGCCACGAATATGAGACTATTTAAATCAGGCAGCGCGCGCGCTCGTCAGCAAATGAGGAGAAGGCACGAGCGTGTAAATGCAAAAGACTGGAAACTGGAATAATTTTTTTAAAAAGAAAAAAAAACCACTTCAGTTACAACAGGAAAAGGCAGCTACAGGTTACACCAAAATACCAAAATGAAGAACAAGTTCTCACTGCTTTAGCTCGAGCGCTTTCCTTCCATTTATCTCCGCAGTACAGACTAAACGCCAGGAAATATGAAGCACGTTACCTCAGACATTAGCCAGGTGCAGGCTGTAGAAGAAAATATCACTGTTTTCAGAGACAACAATGACTTACTGGGTGGAGAAAGCAGTTCACGGTTGTAAAAAACAACAGCACAAGTCCGGACGCATCCATGAGAATGTCTGTCAGTGAAGAAAAAGGAAAAGAGAAACAAACGCTAAAAAGTTTCACGTCGAGGTAACTGGGAGAAAAAAACGTTTTTAATAAACGTTTAATCAAATGACAGTTGTTTCCACGAACGGAGCAGCGAGTGAAGAGCGAACTTCAGCATCTTCCATACCCTCCGTCTCACTTGGCAGCGTCTTCACTCTGTGCCATTCCACACGCTGGTGTTTTCCCCACCCCCTTTCCGCCAGGCCACGCCCCCTCCCGCGCTGACACCGTATGGTAGCTGTCTATTAGAAGTAGGCTGGACTACCTGAGGGTTTCCGTAATGAGCCAATCGTAGATCAGCATGAGGTCGCTCCTTAGCCAATCCTAGTAAAGGAGGCGGAGTCTCTCAGCGTGGGAGGCGGGGCAGTGTGAGCCTGAATATGGGTGGGAAAAATGTATTCAAACGTGATTCAGTGATATTGAGTGTTTTATTGTGGCAGGCTGACAAGAAACGTGGGATGAAAAATGGAGAGAAAGACGAACGGTGTCTCAAGGTTGTTTCTCCAGGCCATAAAATACAAGGTTTGTGTGCATGTGAGGGTGGAGGGCACAGAAAGTAGGAAAGTTTGGAGTGTTTTGAGCACTTCAGGTTGACCAAGGATGGCAACAACATGAGTTCAACTGATTTGGAAGAAGAAGATTCAAAATATTTCTCATTTCGAATGGCCAGGGTGAGGAGTGCGGCAATACGTTGGTTTTGATCCAACCGAGTGTAAAGGATATGGGGTGATTCTGTATCGTACACTTGCATTGTTGGATATTGGGACGTTACATTTTGGCCTCTGTATCTTAACCTCAATTTTTATTGTTGAAACTGGAATGTAAAGTGTGATTTATGGATTTATTGATCACATGGAGTTATATTATGGAGAGGAAACTTTGTATTACAGCAATTAATGAATTTACATTACAGGGGGGCTTAGGGTCGCCCCACAGCTTGAGGGTCCTGGGTTCAATTGCCCATAGGTGTACTCTGCTCTGGGAGGAAAATCTTCTGCCCTCCACATGGAAGATGGAGGTTGTGTGGATTAAGAAAAAGAACTGTCTGATGAAGATGGAGCTGATTTACCTCTAGCCCAAGCTAAAAGAGTGTGATTTACTGATACTGTGAAACACCTCCTCATTTATTTATCATTTATTTAAAGCTATTACTTTAAAATTCCTGTCTGAGGTCAGCAGAAGCATGTAGATCTGGTTAAAACATTTGATAAGTCGACTGTACCTTGACATTTGAGGTTTGAGATCTTAACAGACCTTCAGGTGAGATGGTGTATGCTGCTTTTTAACAAATTTCTTCATTACTGATTTTTTATGGTTTGTTTATATCAGGGGTGCTCAAACTTTTCTGGCTTGCGAGCTACTTTTAAATTGACCAAGTCAAAATGAGCTACCAACAATACAAATGCTAAAAAAAATACGCACACACACACACACACACACACACACACAGAGTATACTTTATATTTAAATATATATATATATATATAGTTTATCTTGCATAGCAGCATGAACATGTTTGGCTCAATGCAGTGATGTACATTTATGACCATCAACAGCCAGAGCT
>JBBIGC010135238.1:0-22987 GCA_037576955.1 Lepidarchus adonis
AGGTGAATTTTCCGCCACCTACTGGAATGGAGCACGTCATGGCGAGTAGGGGCGCCAATTTTCAGCGCCCCTAAACCATTTGTAACCATTTTGCTGATAGGTTGAAGATTTTTTATTTTCGCCTAGTAACCACACATGATTGGCAATTTCTCTGCAGAGATGATTGGTGGAAATCTGTCGGTGAAAAATCACTGTTAAATTAAGGTGGAAATGTTTAAATTCAGATTGCATGTAGGCACACACAGTATTTAGTAAAACTGACATTGCTAATATTTATATATATATACATTTAAAAATCAATTTTATATTTTTATATTCCCCGCCGGTCTGAGGGGGGCGGCGCCGGAGCGCCCCCTATGGACCAGCCGCCACTGCCTGGAACATACAGCACAATCTACAGTGCACAAATGAGAGTCTTTCAGGTTCTCATTAATGTGAAGAATAACAGCACCAGTGTTATACAATACTTCTTTATTTATTTATTATACAGATATGATCTTCCAATAGACTGATCGCTATAAAATAACAGCATCGATCTCCTCCTGAAGGACATTCTGCTCGTGTAGAAAGAGCGAGAAATCAGGAAGGTCTTGGAGGAAAGTGCATCAGGAGCGTAGCGCCTTTGCTTTGTTACGAGTCAAAAACAGACTTTGGGGTTGAAGCGAACTCGTTTCTCCATGTGCGACATCTCACTTACACTCCACTGTCAAACCTCAGCTACACTGAGCTCGAAAAACGATTGCATTTTAAATAGGTTTTTGATTCGTGGAGAAAGCAGGAATTCAAATCTGCTCTAACACACACACACACACACACACACACTTATTCTCAAACTGTGGCGCGTGACATGACAAACCAGTGGACACACAGATAGTCACACTACACACACACTTGTGCAAGTGTTTCTGAAGGCGCATGTGGTGTTGCAGATATAAATAATGAGGAGCAGGATTCAGAAAGTCTGGTCGTCGTTGCAGGATTCGGTCCAGTGGCCAAACATCTCACAGATGTCGCAGTAAGGCCTCTCGTCGTTGGGGCTGCCATGGTACGTGGTGTGCGGTGGGGAGTCGGGCATCTGCTCCTGCGTGGGACAGTCTTCTGTGTCATGGAGGTCGAAGCAGTCGCAGATGTCACAGAAGAGGCGCGGTGGAGGCTTCTTTTTGGTTTTGGCCTCGGCCAAGCTGCAGACAGAAACATTAATTAAACATTCCCTTCAGATTATTATTATTGCACGTTGTGTTTTGAAAATGAATACTGTAAACTGTACATGAAAGATGCTGTGAGTTAAATTTGAATGAACTCTTAGTCCCTTAAATACGACACGAGCTCGTCCTCTCAGCGTACGACACGAGCGCGTCCTCTCTGCATACGACACGAGCGCGTCCTCTCAGCGTACGACCGCGTCCTTTCAGCGTACGACACGACCGTGTCCTCTCAGCGTACGACACGACCGTGTCCTCTCACCGCACGACACGACCGCGTCCTCTCACCGCACGACACGACCGCGTCCTCTCACCGTACGACACGACAGCGTCCTCTCACCGTACGACACGACCTACACTTGTAAGATGCTGTGAGTTAAATAGTTGGGACAACACTGAGGTAACACCTCTCTCACCGCGCGACACAAGCGCGTCCTCTCACCGCGCGACACGGCCGCGTCCTCACAGCGTACGACACGCCGCGTCCTCACAGCGTACGACACGCCGCGTCCTCACAGCGTACGACACGCCGCGTCCTCTCAGCGTACGACACGCCGCGTCCTCTCAGCGTACGACACGCCGCGTCCTCTCAGCGTACGACACGCCGCGTCCTCTAAGCGTATGACACGCCGCGTCCTCTCAGCGTACGACACGACGTGTCCTCTAGGGTTTACTAGAACATGTGAATGTTGCTCCTGCTCTAGCTGACATGAACATATTGCTAACTTTAATTAACTCTTTGCAATGTCTGACATCTTGCGCCAAATATATCCATGCCCACATCAAACTGGGCAGAAACAAAGAAAAGTTCCTCACAAGTAAATACTCAACAAAATCTAAAAGTTACCAGACTGTTCTCCTCACTGGTGTTCTGATGCTGATTACAGTTTTGCTGATTAGTTTTTCTCCAGCACGTACAGTAGTGATGAAGCTGTTGAGATATTGTATGATATTTGGTAGAATCAGTGCTGCCAAGCTCCTCTAGAATGGCTCTGCCAGAACTTTCGGGACCATAAGTCTCCTGCACATGAGTAAGGAGATTAAGAAGCTGCTGATTCAGAGCAGAAACTAGGATGTGGCATGTGATTGAAAATCCACTTCCTGCTCCCATCTAGAGATCTTTCCAGAACATCTAGGTGAGTGAGGAACGTTCTCACCAGGATGTGCAGTCAATGGAGCATTGCTACTACGGTTTCTGGAATGAGAGGATGATGTGACTACTGCTGGATGCTGTACAACCATAATCAGACCCAGAGGAAGATGATGATCAGTCTGTAAGTGCTTGTGAAGAAACGGTAACAGCATTCTGTAAATAGAGCTGCTGTGAGACTTTGCGCTGAAGAGACTGGAAAACACTGAACACAGGTCTGAGATCAGCTTGGTTGTGGTTGCCTTGTGATATTAGTTATGAGTAAACGACTAAATAATTTGTATATAGCTTTAGACGTGTCTTGCTTGGTATGGGGAAGAAAAGTGAAGACTACCTGTCATGGTTATCCATCTCACTCGCCGTGTTACCGTTTAGAGCTGCCTCAGCCATCTTCTCCAGTTTAGCTTTCAGCTCCTCATTTTTGCGTTGTAGGTCCACGATGACCGAGTTCAGGAACTCAATCTAATCAACACAGACAGATTCAGGTCTTAGTTTCAAGTGGACAATCAGTGCGATCTAATACAGCACCACCAGTCCTAGAACAGAAACCGCACTGAAAACAAAGCCTCGTCAATTCCCGTGAAATGTGGTTTATGACATTAGGCTCATAAGCAAGATGAGGAACACTGATGACAAGGATGATGATGGTTTGGATTAATCAGCCTCTAAACTGTTACAGTAAGTGTTTAAATCACCATGGGAACTAGCGATCATGCTTTTTTAGCAACACCCATTCCAAGTGTAACATGTTTGATACTGTAGTTTTAAAGAACTATTTAAATAAATTTGATGTACCACTAACAAATGTAATCTCTTGATGAGTTAAACTGTTTTTGTTTTTTTATATCCTTTATTGATTCTTTCTTAAATTATACTTTTGAATATTTTTTTTTAATTTTAATCAGTTACTTCAAACTATTTAAATCAGTCTGAACTGCCTTCATGTATCAAATATTCTACATCAGTGGTCACCAACATGGTGCCCATAGGCACCAGGGGGCCAACAAGGACCACATGAGGTGCCCACAAACCTGTTCCAAAAACTCACCAGAAAGAAACACCCAGAATTTACTTTTATCCTACATTTATGTAGATTTGAAAATTACAATATTTAAAAACATTTAAAACATGTTTATTATACATGAAGTTTATATACGTTTCGGTAAACTCTGTTTTGTTCTAGTTTAACTGTCAGTATTGTGGAAATTAAACTTGCTGGAGCAGTGAAGATGAGGAGATATGGTTTTTTATCCCAAAAACATGGCAGAAAAAAGATGTATAATTTTCACAGTGAATGAGAGTTAAAGTTCTTTTTTTACTGTAAAAGAAACCGGCACAATTCCCTACGTCACAAAAATGTTTTGATAATTAAATCAATTGCTGAGATGAACAGAAATAAACTGGAGAAGAGTGATATTATCTGTTTCCCACCTTGTTTATACATTGTTGATAAAAACATAAATGTGATCAGATTCACATAGATGAGTATTGTTAATCATTAATAATAATAATAATAATAATAATAATAATATATAAGTAAAAGTACACAAAGCAAGAAGTGTATCAAACTGGTTGCCCTTCGTGTTGCTCAGTACCCATGAGGTGACTCAGTTTCAGAAATGTTGGTGACCCCTGTGAATAAACCTGCCTTGCTTTAGTAAATATAAAATGTTAAAAATATGAAACACTTGATGCCTGCAACACAATCAAAAAAGTTGGGTATGAAAAGGAACATCCAGCAAAGGGTAAGTCTTTGCAACTAAAGAGGAGTCAATGCTACAATTTTGGGTTAAGTGTCATTCAAATAAAACATTTCTTAACACAAGATCACAAAGAATTTACGTCACTCACATCTACAGTACACAACATTGAGAAAAGATTCAGGGAACACAAGAAATGTCAGACAGAATAAAGCAAGACAAAAAAACACTGCTGAATGTGTAACCTTCGAGCCCTCTGAAGAGTTTTGAACAGGAGACGGGTGGAAGTAACCAAAGCCAACATCGGCTATGGGGATGGTCCCCAACCACCAGGCCGCGGACCGTTACCAGGACGCGGAGCATTACCAGGCCGAACAAAATATTTCAACTTAAAATTGTTTAAAAATATTTAAATTAATTATTCGCCCATCTCAGGAAGACGCTGCTAATAAAAGTTATACAATTACACAGTGGATTTACATTTATTATCAAATTTACAAAAAATTTTGTAAATATAATAAATGTATAATTATAAATGTGAATCCATTGTGTAGTTATGTAACTTTATTAGCAGCGTCCTCCTGAAATGGGCCAATAACGTCCTCCTCTCTGCCCCTAATGCGCTCTGGTCACTATTGTAACACGTAAACTTTCCTTTTATCGTATTATTTTATTTTGTTGTATTTATCCATGACACCTTAAAGGCCAGTCCGTGAAAATATTGTCTGACAATAAACCGGCCCCGTGGCTCAAAAAAGGTTGGGGACCTCTGGTATATGGGACTTGCAAATGTGTAAAGGTATCATTGTTAAGAAAAAGCATATCGGCAAGGTCTTTTCCCAGGAAGTCTGCAAAACAATGCCAGCCTCGTTCTAGAAGAGCTACAACAGCGTGGCTTCATAAAGACAAAATGCCTGGCAGCAGTCCTGGGGTCTCATTTAGAACCGCTGCGTACGCACAAAACGGGACCTAAAAGGTACGTACACCTTTCTACTGTATACACAAACGTTGAGATCTATAGAAACAAACGTAACGGTAGAATGAGCAGATATTTTACGAAAATTCTGACCCATGCGCACAAACATTTTGAAAGAAAAAATGCAACTGTGAGAACAATTCTTTGTGCTATCAGTACTATTTACTGATATTTTTATTCACAATTATAAATGTGACTGAATTAGTCAAATTAAATATATAATCAGACTCAAATCTGAACTTAATCTACACTGTTAATCTCTGGACTGGAGCGATGTGCTGAACTGGGTCCAAGGTTTGTTTTAAAGCTAATTTAGGAAAAACAAGAACAATCTAATCATGTTAAATTGCATTGTTTAATTGTACATTAAAAGGCAGTGTGCAGCAATGTCTATGAAAACGTATTTATTTTTGTAGATAGAAAACATGTGAATCCTGTAAATGTGCGAGATTTATTTGTGATGTTAACATGATCCTGAAGACCTCGTTCAACAGCGCAATGGCTTCTTGTTAAGGTCATAAAAACATTGCGCCATAAAACAGACGACAGCGACATTTTCATTGGCTCCACCCTCAGAGCTCAGAGGAAAATCACTTCA
Source organism: Lepidarchus adonis (assembly GCA_037576955.1). NCBI lineage: Eukaryota > Metazoa > Chordata > Actinopteri > Characiformes > Lepidarchidae > Lepidarchus > Lepidarchus adonis. Next base: position 5,627 of record JBBIGC010135238.1, read on the forward strand.
GTCTGCACTTCAGTCTGCACTTCAGTCTGCACTTCAGTCTGCACTTCAGTCTGCACTTCAGTCTGCACTTCAGTCTGCAGTCTGCTGTCCGTTTCCAAGAATTTAACCTGTGACCCTTTTGTCATAAACCCACTTCTCAAACCATTAGGCTATAGCTGCCCTGCTCTGACCATTTTTGGTTGAAAAGGGCGTGTAGGGGCGGAGTATGCAGTTAATTCAACGCACGTAAAATTCGAGGTAGAGTGCAGTGTATAAAGTGTATTTTGCTTGCAGATGTGCGTGCGCACGATTGAATAAATCTGACTTTTCTTGTGTACATCATTTTCATCTTTTGAGCGTACATACACTTCTAGCAGGAGATCTACACAAAGTTTTATAAACCAGACCCAAGATCTGTGTCCTATAGAAAATATTTGAATCTTCATGAAGACGATAACTGCAACCCCAGAGCAGCAGACATCTTAAATCCTACATCTCTCATGTCCTAAATAATCGGACAGTGTAATTAAAGAGAAACATGAATCAGTGGTAAACATCTGTCAGAATTCTGAGTGTGCTGCAGGCATCTGTATCTGTACATATATTTAAGTTTTTTGCATTGGTCAGTGAAACAAAGGTTCAACAAAATGAACAAAAAAAAACCAAAAACATTATGTTTGTTAAAAAGAAAACAAAAAAACAAAACACGTACACAGACAAAAAAGCAGGGCTGCAAACTGCATCTGGAGTGAGATCCACTATTTTCACACCAGTTCCTAAATGAACCTGGAGCCTCCACACTTCTAACATTAGCTTTGGTTTAGGATGTTCTTTTTAAAAGAAGGGTCTGAGTTTGTATAACAATATTTTGATTGTTTTAGAGTCAGAAGCAAAATAGTGTGCGCTGCAATGTATAATAATACATTAAAAGTAGAGGCGGGTGATATGGCAAAAATACCACAATACTTTGAGGGTTTTTTTTTTTTTTAAATACACATTGTTTTTCTCCCTCACCTTTAAACAAAAAAGAGCCTTCAGGGTCTTATTTTTTAAAATAATAAAATGTATATGGATAATTTTTTTTATTCAGTGTTTCTCAGAGCGCAGTACATAGGTTCATTTACGCACTTATTTCGCCCGCTATTAAATGTTCTGACGATATCACAAAAAGCTCAGAAAATTATATTAAAGCCACAATTTATCATGATAATAGTCAAATATGACAACACTACTCATCCTTACAAAAATATTATTTTAATAAATGTCTAATTAAAGTAACTGACCCTCATTACCAACTCTACCAACATCTGAACAATATATGAGCCTCATGAATCACAAATAGAATTCAATAAGCAATTGGAAAAACAAATGTAATGTCCTTTGATAAAATCTGAAAGCTGTTTTAGAGAGTTTATTTTTTATTCCCCCATTTTATTTGTGTAACTGACCTTAGGAATGTAGTCGTCCATTCTGTTTGTGGGGTTTTGCAACATCTGAAGCTTCTGACATATTTTACTATAATTTATATTATTTAATATATTTATCTATATATTTAATTTTAGCAATTTTATTAATCTGAAATACATTTGTATAATGTTCAACAGAAAATAATAATAACTATGTTAAGGAATAAACAGGAACCTGACAGATGTAGTGATTTGATTTATATTGTAAAATATATAAAGTGATGGGATTTTATTCCATATTGCCCAGTCCTAACTCCAGCTTAATTCAGCAGCTTCATGTGTGTGATTGGACAGCAGAGAGGATGAGAGAGGGGTCTTGGGATGCATTAATTATACAGGTGGTTCTGTTCCCCACCGTCTGTCATAAGTCGAAATCCCTTAGATAAGCGTCTACTGTGTTTTCCCCTGAGGTCATTCCTCTGTCAGTCCACTAGAGGGAGACATTCACCCACCTGAGGCTGAGTACTGCATTTTTATGCAGTTTATTAAAAGTACTGTACTTTCACTTAGCACACCATATAAAAACAAAAAAACAGGATTTGGGGCGGAATCATAACCACTAATTTTCTCTATAAACTCCTGTACATTGGATCAGTCCCACCTAAATGTAGACTTTTGCCAAAATGCCAAAAAAGCCAAAATAAAACACATTTTAAAAGGGGTTTAGGTTGAAAAAGACAGAATTAAAAATAGAAATATCCACTCTTCACTCTGGCTAGAAGTTTGCAGCCCTAAAGCAGCAGAAAGAAACTGAGACACATGCACGAATGAAGTGGATGAGACACTGTTACAAACCGCTGCCTGATTGCGGGAAGCATTGCCAACATCAAGGAGGAAGGTAGAAGAGGAATAAGGAGGGACGAGAACAGGAAGAGACAAAACAGAGGATTAGAAATTATAGGAACCCAGCTACTCGAAGACCTAGAGTCCTCAGACAAAATGGAAAATAAAAATAAAATCATCTAAACAATGGGTAAAGTGCTGAGTCCTCTTGAAAATCAAATGAGGATGATTGACCACGACGCACAGTGACATTTACAGCAATGTGAACACGATAAAATTTCACACAATCTGCTACAATTCCATTAAACTAATACATGCAAACAAACTATAATTCAAACATTTTATTATTAAAGGTCAAATACATCGATGGAGTCAGCTTGTAACCTCTCGGTTAAAAACCCTGCCCACAGTAAAACACAGTAAAATTATTTGTGGAGTGAACACATTGATTTTCATTTTTTGTCAATACATCAATACAGATCAATTTGAACGTTACATCCCTAGTTACTATAGTAAAATACCAAACCAGGTTCTTTAACACTTCATGGAATCTTTCTTTGAAAGATATATTTTGGGTAAATGATAAACTGAATAATTTTGTACCTGATGGAAACAGCTCATTAGACATCTACTCGTATATACCATTCTTTACTGACCATGTACCATGTATGCATCACATATCTTTACAGCAGTGCTCGTCTTGCAGCCCAACAAGAGTTACTTTCCAATTCATATTCAACTAAAGGTTAAAAAATTAAAAATATTTAAGAATTGAAAGTAATATGTTAAATACCTGACTCTCCGCTGTTTCCCTTGCCTCCTTCAACTGGTCCACAGCAGAAGAGCCTGCAGAGACATGCATCAGTGTCATTACTGCCTTCAGAGTAACTTTCTGGATTCTTCTCAGAGCTGAAGATCACTTCATGAGAAGAAATGTACATGTGGAGTGATATTCTACAGGGAAACTGAACGGGTATTAATCTCAGGTTGAACGTGAACTTGCAGTGTGTTATAGTTTGAGGTTCTCTGGTCAAATGAGTTATGAGCTATTTAGATGGATACCTGAGGAGACGTCTCCAAAGCTGCCTGCTCGTGCTTCAGCCAAGTTCTTTTCAAAAGTGAATACTCTGTCCTGCAGCTTAAGTTTCTCATTCTCTAGAGACTTCACGCTGGTCTGCAGGGTCTTTACTGCAGCACTGTCCCCACGAAGAACCGATACCTACTCACAAAACAGATCAGACATCTACCTCAGCTACCAAGAGCTTAGATAAAGAACTTAGATAAAGAGCAAATAAAGAACAAGTGGATTACAACAATGAAATGGTTATGTATTGTAAATAAAAAAAATAATAAATACATAAAACAATGAATTTAATTTAAAATTGAACACATGTATATAAAGGATTTGCATGTTACAGTAAGACCTTGTGCAGACAGGGGTATATACACTATATATAAACTATATCACCCAAAGTATTCACTCATCCGCCTTCACATGCTTATGAACTTGAGTGATGTTCCGTTCTTAATCCATAGGGTTTAATATGACGTGGGCCCACACTTAGCAGCTATAACAGCTTCAGCTCCTCTGAGTAAAGGTGTGAGTTTATATGGGAATTTCTAACACACACACACACACACACACACACACTTTTGATCGGGACTGTGTGTGTAAGAACACTTGACAAATGACAAAAAAATGTTGCATGGTTGGATCTGAACAAGAAGCTACAAGAAGAAATGGGAGTGAGACTACAAATTTTTTTAACTTAAACTCAAACAGGCTGTTTTACAGATGATAAAAGTTTAGGACCACACCTCCAAAAAACCCATAAACCCCCAAAACAATGAGAACATTTCTCCAAGTGGTGAAGACGCCGCACGAAGGGCATCTACTGTCTGGAACTGGTGTCTATTTCTGGAAACTTCCCTTCCATCCATCCCCAAAGGTTCTCAATGTGATTTAGATCAGGAGAACGTGCAGGATGGTCCAAAAGAGTGATGTTCTTCTCCTGGAAGAAGGTCCTCGTCCTGTGTGCATTGTGTACTGTAGCATTGTCCTGTTGAAGAACCCAGTCGTTACCACACAGACAAGGTCCTCAGTCATGAGGGATGTTCTCTGCAACATCTGGACGTCGCCAGCAGCCGTTTGATGCCCCTGCACCTCCTGAAGCTCCATCGCTCCACCGAAAAAAAAAAGCACCTCAGACCATTATGGCACCTCCTCCACTGTGGAGCAGGAAACATCTCAGGTGGGATCTACTGCTCATGCCAGTAACGTTGGAAACCATCAGAGAATAAAACTTTCTTCCACCTTCAATGTCCCATGTTTGCTGCTCTACCGCAAATACCAAACGTCCAGTTCTGTGGTCGTCAAGGAGACGAGGCCTTTGAAGACTTTTTTGTTCCATAACCTCAGGATCATGCAAGAAATTCTAAATGACTGTGTTACTGCGTCTCCACCTCAGCAGTGATGGAGCTGAGATACCTGCTGATGTTCAACAATCCAACCATGTTCACAAAGGAAAGTTTTTGTGTCTTTACCATCAGAACATCATGACAGTGTGAACCCGACAGAAAAAAGAAATGAATCACATTTCTGCACAGATTTGGTCTTTAAAGGCGTGTGCTCCTAAGATGTAGATCAGTCTGTGAAACAGCTTGTTTTAGTTTAAATGTTGTTTTCAGTAAATTGATGCTCAAAAAATATTTGGTCTCACTCCCATTTCTTCCTGTAGATGTTGAAGTTCTACCTGGAACCTTGTTAAGATCCAACCATCAACATATGATTTTTTGCAGTTTGTCAAGTGCTCTTAAACGTACACATACACACTTTTACATAATAATTGTTTGGCATAAGTACATAAAGGTTCACCTCTAATAATGTGTTATAATATGTAATATTATTACATATTATAAAAATGTATACATAATATAACTTCATAATATAACTTAATTTTATTAGCGCTGAACCTTGGCATAATCATGCTCTGACAAATTGGATTTTTTTTACTGAAACATGATGAAGTGGGTCAATGTAACAATGAACATTTAAGTGTTGTGTGTTAATAATGATTGTGATCATAATAATTATTATTATGTGATATAGTAATTATGATATTTCATGCAGATGAAAAGCATTAAGGGAAATTTGTGCACTAATCACATAGGACCATACCTCATTCCTCAGTGTTTCTAGTTCTCTGTCCTTTTCTAAAATCAAGGCACTGTTTTTCTTGATAGATTGTTCTAGCGCATCTTTCTCCTTGTGGGATTCACTCTTCGAGGCAAGCTCCCTGTTGACATGAGAAAAGCAGAAAACGGTCAACATGAGTTGACCATACTGGTCAATATGATTAAACCCCCCTCAAAAGAGGAAAATGTAAATAAATAATGCTAAAATAAAAATTCACCATTATTTTTCTTTTATTCACATTAATTAAGCCACATATGATGGATACTAGGGAATTTGTAAGTTTAGTTTGGTTTTTAATAATAAATAATAATAATAAATATACAAAAGATACTGTGGCTGAAGAAGAAATATCACTGAAGTTCCATTATTGCTGTTTTTGGGTTGAGGTTTGAACATTTCACCAGTAAATCTTTAAGTTTTTGATAAATTTACTCTCAAAACCTCAAGCACCAATAGACACTGCAAAATAAAAGGTGTGAGAGTAAGACATGTACTACATACTCAACATGCAGTGATACTGATCGTGCTACTCGACAGAATTCTGCACAGTGTGGTCAGACAGTGAGCATCAGACAGTCTGATATTTAGGGCAGACTCCATATTTATCATTTTGAACATTTCTGATTTGCACAAATATACATTATTTTACATGATTTAATCTAAATATTTGCATAAAGTTTCCTTTTGAACTGGTTTCTCTTTTCTCTCTTCTGCAGAGTGTTTTTGGAGCAGGGGTCACCCATCACATTCACAAAGGGCTGACGAGGTTTCAGGTCTTTGCCTGCAGACTGAGACCAACTGGTTAAACAAGCAGGAGGAGATGTTCCTGCACGACTGGAATGAAGCCCTGAAGCCGCACCAGCCCTTTGCAGATTCCAGACTCCAGGTGTTTCAACATAAACTGTGTTGGGTTCTTCTCCAGGGCCCTCATTCATCAGAGCAGACAGACAGGAGGTAGTGTCCACTTATTTCATGCCTTCATCCTTCAGTGTGCAGAAGATAGAACATGGGGCCACACACCACTGTCCAGGACTTGGTTCCACATTTATGTGGTGATGGAACCGCACACATTTCCTAAATACAGACACTTATTTAAAAAAGTGAAAGTTAAGTTGGGCGGTAAACAGGCCCTGGGTTTGATCTCCGGTCTCCTCCCACAGTCCTGTGGTTTAGGTTGATTGGCTGCTCTACTTTACCCATAAGTTTGTGTGCTGCTTTAACCCATAGTTAGCAGTGATCTTCTCCAAAAGCAAAAATTAATAATCGGATTGGGGGAGGGAGAGAGAAAGAGAGAATCAAGGAATGAATGAGAGAATAAAAATGAATGAATAGATGAAAGGAGTTACTCTGCACAGGTGGAGAACCCATTCACCATCAGACATGAAAGGAACGTTTTGTGATTGTAAACGCATCCCATCACACTAAGTGCACCACTGTGAAATGTGAGCTTTAACCCCTCACACATGGAGCAGTGGGCAGCTATCAACACCTGGCGAGCAGCAGGACGGTTCCTCAGTGGAGCCTGGGCTGGGACTTGAACCTGTGACCTTCTGATTGCAACGGCAAGGTTCTAACCACCATGAGTCTCCATCTATACCCATGAGTGAGCTGGGAACCCGGTTGTGCAATATGTGACGAGCTATTATTAGCCAATAGGTTTCAGCTTTCTGTCTGTAGGCCTCATCAGGCTGGTCAGACGGCCACAGTTTCAAACCCCACATATGTCCAACACCTGTCACTCAAACGTCTGGAAACGGTGTCCAATATTCACATACTTTCAACTACGTTATGCTTATTATATTTTCATATTTGGTTTACATATATTTTTATAAGTATAGAAATGTGGAATTTATGCTTTTATACAAACGAGTCCGAAGGTATGAAGAAAGTGGATATCACCTGACCAACATTGCTTAAAAATGTTTTTATAAATATTCAGCTTCTGTCATAACGTCATTTAATGGAGTTTGTTTATGCAGATATGTTAGAACGGCTGGTAATTTTTCTTTTCTTTTAAATGTGCACTGATGTTCACCATGTTCATACTGTAGGAACAGAACATGTTTCTGATGATTAGTGAGGGGGTTGATAAATGAGGGCCCACAGTGGATTGTGAAAGTAACTGTCTCTGAAAATCATGCATCGTTCACAATAACGCACAGAACCCCACCTCCAGTCTGACTGGACACAGCAGTCCTGTCCAATCAGATGCAGCGAAGTGGTAAAGTTCCAAAGAACATAAACATACAGAATTTCTTAATTCCATGTCAAGATAAAAACATGTAGAATTATGAGGCTTGTGAGAAGAAAATTGGTCTCTGCTGGTTTATGTCTGCGCTACGGATCAGCGTCGAAAATCTACTTACTGAACGGATTAAAACATCAAACCACAGCATTTCCATCAACACTGGTAGCGCAGTTTAATTTCACAATTTTATTAAACCGTCAACTCAAACGCAAGGAAACACAACTGAAAAGCAAATAAAAAATGTAATCTCTTGAAAATGTGAGAGAACAAGTATTTGATTTTAACAGAACTTGAGTAAAGAGCATGTTCCAATGTTTAATAGTAAAAAATGTTCCAATCACATTTTCTGATCTAAATGAGAAAAAATTAGAAACTTGAATAAAGAAAGAAGCTAAAAAAGGTGAAACTCCCCATTTCTCACCTCTTTTCCATGTCCTTTAACTGAGTTTGGAGGCTTTCCCATTCCTTCTTGAGCTGCAAAGAAGAATTAATAAAGTATTCATTTGATCAAAATAACTAATTCCCCAAAACAGCATGTTCCGTCAATAACATTTTCATTTACATACCCACATTTTCATGTACATACCCACATTTTCATTTATATACCCACATTTTCATTTATATACCCACATTTACATACCCACATGTACATTTACATACCCACATGTACATTTACATACCCACATTTTCATTTATATACCCACATTTACATTTATATACCCACATTTACATACCCACATGTACATTTACATACCCACATGTACATTTATATACTCCAATATAGTCCAATAAACTATATTATTATTGCCCTGTCAAGTCAAATTTTTGAAAACAGTTTTCTGTGTGTTTTGTTCTTCGGTCCATACGTAAACAACATTTTTGTTCCTTTAAAACAGATTTTTTGAAAACGCTGTGTTGTGTTTGTGTGGACTAGTAAAAACTGTGCGGCTTCATCTCCTTTGATGTTCGTGTTCATTTACATCCGCCTACAGGAAATGGCCTCCATTAAGGCTCCTGATTGGCTGAATATTGCTATACAGTTTAGGGTTATAGTGCCACCTTTTGCTTTCGACAGCGTTTGACATTGTTTTTGACGTTTCCATTTAGACACAAACATTTTCAAATCTGTGCTAATTTTTAAAATGACAATAGAAAATCACTGTTTTCACAAATACTCCACTTGTTCTCATCATACTGATGAGCTAAACCATTAGAACAACTTACAGATCACATGAATAATGCCATATGCAGATTGAGAGATGTAAGATATTAATTAAATGTATAAAAGTCATACATGAGACAAAGGGGCAGACTGAAGGACCTGAGAAATTTTCAATCAAGTCCTGTGTTTGAATGACTGTTTGGGACATACTTTTAGGTGAACGTGTTTGTCCTTGTGACTGCTGGCAAGTTCCTCTTCAAGTTTCTCCTTCTCCTTTGTTACAGATTCAGTGGCTTGCATGTTTTCAGATGCAGCTTTTTTCAGCTCCTCACTGATAGACAGAATGAACACACGCACACGCACACGCGCACACACACACGAATAAATGACCAGAACACTTGCAGATTTACCAGTGAACCACACCAACACTGTGCACCAAATGCATATGTTTTTTAATGAAGGGAGCTGAACTCCGATGATGCTGATCCCGATGTGTGTTTATAATCTACTTCCAATATTTTCCATCTTATCAGGATGTTGTCCTGTTCAATCCGTTAAGCCTCGAAAATGCACGGCTTAAAATCTGCTTCCTCATTTGCAGCTTTGGAAACACTGCAGATCTAATCTCCTCTGTGCCTCTATCAGTAGCAAATAAAGTTAAAAGTGTTGACTGCTCTGCTTCTACTGTCAGTAAACTCATGAATCCATCATCATTTCATCAGAATAGATCAATACAGATCTGATAAATGTGGAGTACGGAAAGATCAATTCAAGATTCAGAAGATATCTGCTCAAATGAGCAATAATGGTTCCACCGTTAAAGAACCAAGAACCGGTCCTGGGCTTTGGCTCAAGTATTTAACAAAGTACCTTTTAAAAAAACTCCAGCAAATCTTAATGGCGAGTATTAACCCAAATCACAAACGAGGAAGCTCGTCTTTCATCAGCATCATTCCTACATTTACTAAGAAGATAGCAGCGCTGATGTTAGTCATTTATTGGAATTGTACTGAAGCAGATTAATACCTGCAGCCAAAGAGGAGAAATGAAGAGCATGATAAAAATATTGCTAAAAATATATTTCAACTAAAAAAACTTATTTTGAAATAATTTGTTATTCATTTGGTGGTTAAAACACATCGTTTTCAATCTTGGACTATAATTCAACAAATGTGTAATTAAAACAGTAAAAGGTTTATTTACGGTTTTTAACCCTTTAAACTCGAATGGGAAATGGAAAATAAAGTTACAGGAATGTTCCAGATAATCTCTGCCTGTCTTGTCCATGTCAGGTTGTGGGGCTAAACACAGAAAACATTGTAACAGGAAACAGAAAACCCATCCATTAAAGCTGTAGCCAGTACCGGGGCTGCGGACCAGTACCAGGCCATGGATCGTTTTCTACTGGGCGGCAAAGAAAGAATTAAAAAAAAAATTCTGAAAAATTTATGTATTTTTGATTGATATCCACAGTCATTTTATTTGGAAAAAATCTTCCACTTGTGTTCCATAGGTGGCAGTAAGGACACTCACTGGGTTGCCAGCCAGAGAAGAAGAGAAGTCTGCATCTCTTTCCTGTTTCACACACTGATAAACTATCTACAAGCAAACCTGTGAAAATGACAGCAGTGGACCTGAAGAAGAAAGCCGCCATTACACCGCTTACATAATCCCTCCACGGAACACTGATCCCAAATTAAACTGATCTGTGGAGTTTTTGGCTGGAATTCAGTGTCCAGTTATCATGAGCAGGTGTTTATTTCTCTGAAACAACCTTGTCCTTCTGCCAACCTGCAGACCACACAGAGCTTCCCCGACTCGGTGAGCTGGTACATTCTACACTTTCATTCACACAGGCTGAATTAAACCCAGTGGAAAGAAGCAGGCAGTGCTGTAGTGTAAGACAAGTGTTGTATGTTGCTTTGAGCGTCAAACTAGGAAAACAAATACTCACATTTCTTTACACAGACGGTTGCTCTTCTCGTTCTCAGAGCTCAGCAGCTCTTTGGATTTTTTCAGCTCTTCTCGACACTGTGAGTTCTGTTCTGTTAGACTCGTCATCTGCATTAGAGACAAAGTTTAAGAAAAGTCTCAGATTATAACAGACACTTAAAACTACTCAAAAAAAAAAAAAAAAAACAGTCCAGGGGTCCTCAAGTTATGAAGCATTTGATGTTTTTTTTACACCATTTGCAGCATAAAAACAAAGTTTGCTTAGCGAGTGGAGCGGATGAATACACATGGTGCTATATAAGGAAGATGGTGTTGTTTGCCATTTTGGATTGTGTTTCATTCACTGTTTTGTTTGTGTTGATTTTTTGGAAACGTTTGGCCTTCATCATGATAAGGCCTAAGGAAGACTCTTCTTGATGGCATTTAGCACAGGAATAAAGATCAGAAACTATTCACTTCATTACTGTACTGTGTATGTGCTCCATGTGTTTATTCCTGTGGTGAATACATAAATAAAAATTAACACATGGAGCACATACACAGCGGTAATGAAGTGAACAGTTCCTGATCTTTATTCCTAAGGTAAATACATTAATATATACAGTACAGTATCAATGTGTTTTCTTTATTTTCATGAGCCTTTACATTGGTAGATTCTCACTGAAGCATCAACACTATGAATGAACACATGAGGAGTTATGTACTTAACAAAAAAAGGTGAAATAACTGAAAACATGTTTTATATTCTAGTTTCTTCAAAATAGCCCTTTGCTCTGATTACTGCTCTGCACACTCTTGGCTTCTCTCCATGAGCTTCAAGAGGTCGTCACCTGAAATGGTTTTCACTTCACAGGTGAATCAGTCTTATCAGGGTTGATTAGTGGGATTTCTTGCTTTATCAATGGGGTTGGGAGCATCAGTTGTGTTGTGCAGAGGTCAGGTGACTACACATATTTGGTTCCAACAGCAGTGTCTTTGTAAGACACAGAAAAGGTGAACGGATGGATTCCACATGCCTGGTTCCCACTGTGAAGCATGGAGGAGGAGTGATAGATTCCACATGCCTGGTTCCCACTGTGAAGCATGGAGGAGGAGGTGTGATAGATTCCACATGCCTGGTTCCCACTGTGAAGCATGGAGGAGGAGGTGTGATGGATTCCACATGTCTGGTTCCCACTGTGAAGCATGGAGGAGGTGTGATGGTGAGGGGGTGTTTTGCTGGTGACACTGTTGGGGATTTATTCTAAATTGAAGGCTCACTGAACCAGCAAGGCTACCACAGCATCCGGCAGCGACATCCCATCCGGCTTGCGTTTAGTTGGATGATCATTTATTTTTCGACAGGACAATGACCCCAAACACACCTCCAGACTGTGTAAGGGCTGATTGACCAAGAAGGAGGGTGATGGTGCTGTGGCAGATGACCTGACCTCCACAGTCACCGGACCTGAACCCAATGGAGATGGTTTGGGGTGAGCTGGACCGCAGAGTGAAGGCAAAGGGCCAACAAGTGCTAAACACATCTGGATTCATTCCCCTGGCCGCGTTGGAACCCACTTCCATAAGCACCTTTGAGGACCTGCTGTATGTATTATAAAATACTGAAAATAAGCACTATAAAAAGTTTTTAAATATTGTGAAACCCCCTCACCCTCTTTGATTTCAATGGTCCATCAGTAAATCAGTGTAATTACTCTCATAGTTTTGGGGTTTTAACCTATATGTTTACATGTGATCCGGCTGGTGTGGGTTCATATCAAAGTTTTCTTCCGAATGAAGATCACAAATGTAATCAATGCTAATCAATGGGGGTGTAACACTAACAGGTTAGGGTTAGGATCAGTTCTGTCACTGAAACAGTACTGTGCAATTTACTGACCTGAATCTGCATTTCCTGATTGGTGTTTTTGAACTCCTGGACTCGAGCCTCTGCCTCCAGTTTCTCCCTTTGCAAACCAAGTTTCTCTTGGGTCAGTCTCTCCAAGGCCTGTGCAGTCTGCCCTGCACTCTCTGCAGCCTAGAACATCGTCAAGGAGGTTAAGAGAATCATGTCATGTGAAATCTGTTGAAGACATGGAGGTCAGAGAGTGGCTTTCCCTCCATATTGTGTCTTGCAAGTCTTGAGTCTTGGGGCTGGAACCTAAAAACCTGAAGCAATTCTATTTCCTGCTTCAAGTCAGACTCCAACCCGTTCCTCAAGCCAAGCTGAAATCATTTAATGAATTGTCATATACATTCCAAAGGTTAGTAGATTTCTTCAGACTATTTCCAGTCATGCTTTTAGAATTTCATCTAAGCTACAGAAGAGCGAATGAATGGGATGATATTCGTCTACTCTACAGCGTATGGAGAAGTTTCCAGACAATCCAGATTAGAGAAGATAGGCAGCCAATTAATAGTGCAAAGCCTTCCAGATATTTGCTGAACAATTACTGAGATAAACGACAAATCGCAGACTATGATTTCAGCCATAACATTAAGACCTCCGAAAGGTGAGGTAACACCATCATTACAGTGGCACCTGTCGGGGATGGGCTATATTATGCACCAACTGAACAGTCAGTTCTTGAAGTTGAAGTATTAAAAGCAGGAGCGTAAGGATCTATTGTCTTATTGTGATGGAGCATCTCCAGAGCTTCAGCAGGCCTTGTGGAGTGTTCCAGGTCTGCAGTAGTTAATACCTACCAACAGTGATGCAAGGAAGGACAACTGGGTCATGGGCACCCAAAGCTTTTTGATGAATATGGGGAGTAGAAGGTAGCCTGGTTTGATCCCACAGAAGTAAAAGTGACTGTCATTGTGAACACCCCCTATTTTACTATGAGCAATGTAGTGGAATAGTACCTTGCTCAAAGGTTCCTCAGTGGAACCTGGGCTGGGACCCTCCGATCACTAGAGCAAGGTGTCTAAACTCTAGGCCACCGCACAGTGCACCACAGTTAGAGCCGGATGATGGTGGCCTACTCACTATTAGGCAGGTGGTCTTAAATGTTATGGCTGATCAGATTTAGTTAATATCAAAATGTTTATAAGAACGTCCTAAGAGTTCGATCTTGGCCCTTGAAGAAGCCTCTGAAAATTAATATGAATTGGACACTGAGGACTCCAGGTCAGCTTCTCAATTTAAAACCTGCGTCCACAGGCCGCCACTGGAATCGTAGGATTGTGTTTTAACCATCTTTTAACTTTTAAGAACAAAACCCAACTCTGCATTTTCAAAAACAAAGAAACATGGTAAGGGAACTTTAGGGTAATGGAGGAATCAGTGAATTAGTGCACTTTAAGAAGCCATGTAAGAGGATTAAAGAAAAGAAGGGTGAAGCAACCCAAGCCTGTTAGTGTGCAGAAAGCAACTAATTCTAATCGCTGTGACTATTAGTAGATCTGGAGAGGTTTGTTAGTAGCAGAATACCTCAAGCTGCTTTGTAAGAACACTTTGATTTTGGGCCTCAAGCTGGGTCACCACAGAGTTGGCATTTTCCTTTTCAATCCGCAGAGCATCTCTCTCAGTTTGCACTGCTGCCAGACTAGAAGCCATCTCCTCATGGGCCTTTGTCAAAAGAGTCACCTGCTCTTCTGCAGCGTTTCGCTTCTCCTCCAATCTAGCACTGGTAACATGAAGGTCATGCAGGCGTTCTTCTAAACAAAGCTGTGAATCCTTCATCTCTTCGACCTTGGCTGCATAGTCGGAGCACTTCTGGTCACTGGTACCAAGACTATTCCGAAGAGATAGGACCTCCTTCTCTAGAGAACAACGTGAAGCTTGAAGATCAGCGGTTTCCTTCTCCAGCTCCTCCACTTTGGAAGTAAGATGGTCTTTTGCGACAACCATATCTGAACTAATCTCATCGTTCGTCTTCTGTTTCACTTCCAAAAGCTCAATTTCCTTGGCAAGCAAAGTCTTCTCTTTGCTGACCTTCTGGAGGACTAAGGATATCGCCTCAAGCTTTTGGATACAAGAATCTGAATTCTGGGTAAGATCCTGAACATGTACTTTCTCCATGAAAAGTTCTTCAACCGAGTTCCTCAGCTGCTCTACTTTGCAGATCTGCAATTCTTGCTCACTCAACGCCTTTGCCTTTTCAGCCATGACAGATTCCATACTGGCATTTAACTCTGATTGGACATTTAAGAGACTGGCTTTTTCCTCTTCATGAGTACAAACTCTTCTCACAAGTTCCTCAATCTCTTTTGAGAGGGTTTCCTTAACAGTTGACAAGTCATTCTTGTCCTTCTCCAGAGTTTGGTGGTGAGCTTCCAAACATTTCTTTTCCTCCAGAAGAGATTTGTTCTGATTGGAGAGGCATTCCCCTTGTTGAAGCAGATCATGGTTCGTCTTCTTAAGCTCCTCTACAACCTTGTTCAACTCTTCAAGTTGGGAAAGAAGGGACATTTTATCACATGCGAAGGTGTCAACATTTTGGGCAAGTTCCTGCTTCATGTGGTCCAAGCTGAGCTGCAAATTCTGGGATTCTTCAATTAAGCTGGCCTTGGCCTTCTCCAGAGACTCTGCCTCAGAACTTTTCTTCTCCAAAAGAGTTAGCAGATTGACGTTATCCTTGGTCAATTTCATCTTCTCTGCATTAATCTGCTCATGCGTTTGCTTCATAGTTTCCAGCTCCGATTCCAGAATGGTCTTCTCACTATGTAAGTTGCCATTTGCCATCAAGGAGTCCTTAAGGTCATCTTTGGTCCTGCCCAAATCTGCTGACATGTGCGTTTGCCCTTCCAAGAGAGATGCCTTCTCAGACTTTTCCTTTTCATATTTCTCCTTCAGGCAACTCATTTGTTTCTCTAAATATTCTTGTTTGTTATTTTGTTCCTCAAGAGAAGACTTCAGGCATTTCATCTCTTCCTGAAGGGTCTGAAGGTTCTTTTCAGTCTCAGAGACATTCACACCAATTATTAGCTTCTCTTGAGCAAAAGCTGTTGCATCGAGCTGGATCTTCTCCTTGGCAGCCTTGGTCTCTTCTACACTGAGGCGTAGTTTTTCAACAAGACCCTCAATTTCTTTGGTAAGCTCCTGCTTCTCAGAGCACATCTTCCTCTGGATTTCAAGCAGATTTTCCTTCTCCTGCATGAGCACAAGTCTCTCGGAGTCTGTAATTTCCCTACTGGTCTTGATTTCCTCAAGCATTCTGGCAAAGCTGTCCTTGGAGGCTTGAAGCTCAGTCTTTTCCTTATCAGACTTCTCTAAGGCAGTCTTTGTGGCTTGTAACTGCATCTGAATCTCTGCCTTTTCATTCACAAGAGACTCTTTATCTGAAGTGACAGAATTGAGATTTTCCCTAATCTGAGCGTTCTCACTACGGAGAGGTTCGGTTTCTGCCTGCAGCTTTGCATTCTGGGAAAGGAGATCTTCTTTCTCAGACTGTAGCTCTGACCGAAGCTTTTCGTTCTTTGCGCAGAACATTCTGATAGACTGCAATTCCTCTTGAGAGCACTGGAGCTCCTTCTGAATCTTGTCCCTCTCTTCACAAAACTCAATATGTTTCTGTGCTAGCTGTGTGGTGTTGGTTCCTTGATGCTGGATCTCTTCCTGACACTTTAAAATGACTTCTTGTTTTTCAGCATTACCCTTTTCAAGATCTTCAATCAGAATCAAGTGCTTTGCTTCAGTCTCCTTTTGAAGAGCATTCTCAGCTTTCAACTCCTCCACGTCTTTCATTACTTTCTTCAATTTTTCGGAAAGTTGTCCGTTCTCAGAGCAGAGCGCTGATTTCTCCTCAAGCAGTTTTTGTTCGGTAGAACACAGTTCCTTAATTTCGTTGCTCAACTGCTCTTTCAATGACTTTAGTTCATCGTTTTGTAATGAAAAATCCTTCTGAACCAACTCCAAACTGCAGATCTTCTTCAGAGACTCTGAAATTTGCTTCTCCAGATCTTCCTTCTGAGCATAAAGAGCATCCCTTTCCTTTGACAGCTGTTCACACAACAACTTTAGATCCTTAATCTCAGAAGCAAGCTTTTCAGCCACTTGCGTGGACAAAGCCAATTCAGCAGTGAGCGACTGAGTGAGGGGGAAAAAAGAATAGGTTATGTAGGTAATAAAAAGAATGTGGAACACCCTGTCATGCCAAGAAAAACAAAAGAAAAAGAAGACCCTTCAAAAATAAATTAATGGGGTATATGACTTGGACAGGAGATTAGATGCAAAGAAACAAATTTGATGTTTAAATTGTATTTATACCCCCAGTTTACACACGATTTACAGTCTTCTCATTATATACAGAGTATATAATATAAGACAGAGAGAGAGCAGGCATGTAAGAACAAGTACTGTTAGACCTGCCATTAGTTCTGCTATTATCCCAAATGAAAATCTGTTAATATGGTAAAAAATGCAAATAACTAATAACAATAACTTTATTTTTACATTAATATACACAAACCATACCAGTTCTAATGGTGGAGATGTGAATAGAATGGAACCTGTGTTTCCTATGACATTACTGTATTTCCCCAACAATAGGCCGCAGCTTATACACTGATTTTATAAACCTGGTGTTGGTGAGTCTTGTTTAAATGAGGTGGTTTATCTAAAAACATGAAACACATTCACTAAAAGTATAAT
>JBBIGC010135250.1:0-22976 GCA_037576955.1 Lepidarchus adonis
TAGGAGAAACACCTTTTAAAGTTGTTTATTATTATTATTATTATTATTATTATTATTATTATTATTATTATTTATTCTTTCCCCCCTATTTTTTCTTTCCTAATTCAACCTTTAGATTTCACTTACCATTTCAGTCTTAGAAATAAGTCAGTGATACATTTCACTGCATGTTATACTACACTGTATAAATGTTTATGTGACAAACATCTTGATCCTTGAAGCTCATTATCATGACTGAAAAAATGAGATGTTTTCCAGGTGCAGGTGTTTTTTTCTTCTATAATGGAAAGTGCTATATTGCTGCAAGAACCACTGCTCTCAACCGATCCATTAAGGGCTGACTATGCTCTGAACTTTGTCTTTCAGGGTTTTATGGACGGCCATGGACTATGGAGCAAAGAAAGGAGCTGTTTAGAAGGTAGTAAATGTTTTATTTGCTATGACAACTGGTCCTTTTGCGGTTTATCTATGTTTCATCATTGAACTTGTGCGTGTGTGTGTGTGTGTGTGTGTGTGTGTGTGTGCATGTTTGTTTTATTAACAAAGGGAGCAGAAATGGGGCTTGAACACATACTTATATGCCCCAAAAGATGACTACAAACACAGGATGTACTGGAGGGAGCTCTACACTCCAGAGGAGGCAGGTTAGGATCTCCAACATTGTAGCTAAACCCAGCATACAAAGAGGTGTGGTAGGAGGTGTGTTATATTGGGTTTGGTGTGGTCAGTACCTTGTTCATGTGTTAGAGGCTGAGTATGTTTTGTTGAGTCTATCAGGTGTAGCAGTGTTATTAATGTTTTGTAAAGATGGCCACATTATTCAAAACACCTGCTTTGTTGGTGCAACATGTAAATGTACAAAGTACATCCATATAATAGGTGTCTACGATAAAACTATCACCATGTGTAGGTACAAAGTGATTGTATTAAATAAACTTGAAACGAAACTAGAAAGAGCAGCAGTACTTTCAGAGCTTAATTTTAAAATTTCAAAGGGAGAATGTCATATTTTGTCAGTTTTTCTGTGTAGATTATTTGCTGAGAGCCAGAGTGGATTAAAGTGAAATACTACATAAAAGAGATACTTAGAGTGACTATAGGAATCTATGACCTCAATGTCTACATAACAAATATTGCCATTGTAGTTATAATACAAAATGAACAGTGAGCTAACATGCATCTTGTAAACCTTGAAAAAAGTTCCCTGTGTGTATTTTGTGTTGTGAATAATTGTATTTTGAAGAAATGAAATTAAAGCCTTAAAACAATGTCTCAGACATCAGACGGGGTATTCATAATTCATATTTAGTATATCATTTGTGTAATAACATTCTACCCTCTGGGGGCATTAAATGTTTTAAACATGTGTTTCTAACACAGCTTTTCACATCATACAGCTCTGAATGCCTTTGTCTTAACAATTTAATTATATAATGAAAAATCTGTGGAATTACTTTTATAGGACATTTTGTTAATTTCAGTTTTTTGCACACATTTATTGGTTATTACATTATTATATTGATTATAGCTTTTAATAGGAAATGTAATCATTTAGGCTTTCTTTTGTGTCTTGAAGAGCACCTGATTACCCTCATCTCTGCTGCAAAAGAGCATGATGTTGAGTTCATTTATGCCATCTCACCTGGGCTGGATATTACATTCTCCAACCCAAAAGAGGTTGCAGCCCTCAAGAGAAAGCTAAGTCAGGTAACTTCTTTGTTGCATAGCTGAACCATACATGCTAATAGAAATAGGAAATACAACACTTTTCATACCAGCCCCCTTCATTCCAGGGCACCATAATGTTTGGTACAAGGTAATGGTAGGTACAGTGGTGTGAAAGTGTTTGCACCTTTCCTGATTTCTTTTTTTCCATGTTTGTCACACTGAAATGTTTCAGATCATCAAACAAATTTTCACATTTTTGTCAAAGTCAACACAAGTGAACACAAAATAGTGAAGGATTTGTTTATTAGGGGAGAAAAAAATCTAAACCTACATGGCCCTGTGTGACAAAGTGACACTAAACCTAATAACTGGTTGGGCCCTTAGCAGCAACAACTGCAACCAAGTGTTTGCAATAACTTGCAATGAGTCTTTTACAGCTGTGGAGGAATTTTGGCCCAAACTCATCTTTATAGAATTGTTGTAGTTCAGCCACATTGAAGGTTTTTGGGTATTAACCACTTTTTAAGGTCATGCCACAGCATCGTGGTTCTTGGCCTACCAGTCACCTTTGCAATTACAGAGCTCATCAATGCATTTTCCTCTTAATGATATTTCAGTCAGTCAATTTTTTTAATTTTTCTAATTTTAAGGTTTGATCGTTGTCACACATGGTTTTATTCTTGTTTTCAGCCTCATAATAGCTTCCTACACATTAATTGGCACAGATTTTCTCCTCCTGTTGACTCCAAATGGTAGAAGTAAGCATAGGTATCCTATCCCTGCACTAATAAAACAATAAAAACACACCTGAGTTCTCCCAAACACTATGGTGCCTTGAAATGGAGATGTATAAAAAGTGTTATCATTTCTACAAGGTGAAATTTAAAATGCATGCAAATAACTTTACGGTACATTAAAGCCTGGAATGTGCACTTAAATCACCTCTGAATTGTCTGATTTAAAATATTACAGAGGAACAGAGGGGTAAATGAAAGGAAAATGTCTTCCACAAGAATTCATGTTTTATGTGTATGTTGAGGGTTTGTCTCTGAGCCAAATCTGATGGAGGTGAATACCTGTCTGTTGTGTGCTGGGGCAGGTGTGTGAGTTCGGATGCAGGTCCTTTGCCCTCCTTTTTGATGACATCGAGACAGAAATGTGCGCTGCTGATAAGGAGGCTTTTAGCTCCTTCGCTCACGCTCAGGTGGCAGTGACCAACCAGGTCTTCCAGCACCTGCAGGAGCCACAGACCTTTCTCTTCTGCCCTACAGGTAACACTGATTACCTGCATTCATAAAAGTACAGTATGGACACATCTGATTAAACATTGGACATTAATTTTAAATAATTATGCTTTAAAACGTTACATTTGTTAAGACTGAAAATGGTGACGCTGGTGCTTATTTATTTGCAAATAAATATAATTTTCTGGATTTTTTTTTCTCATTTTGTCTCTCATAGTTGAGGTAAAGCTATGATGAAAATTACAGGCCTCTTATTTTAAGTACTAAATACTTTTTTGCCCCACTGTATGTATTTACACTAAGACAGAGGGGTTACTTTGAAGAATCTGTAGTAAAACATAATTCTGATTTCTGTAACTTTTTTGTTATTGCGTAATATCATGCAGTTCAGTTTTAGTTTAATTATCATTAATATTATTAATAAAAGTACAATGTTTTGGGAGAGAAGAACCAGTTACTCAGCATTAGGAGCATGTAAATATAATGAATATTAAAAATATAAAGTGAGGAATAAAAGGGAACATAAGAAGTAAATGTGAGGTGAGATATTGTATATTGTGGATTATGTAAAGTGTCCAGTACATACAACACTATTGCACATTGGGACACAATGCAGACCAGAGTATTGACATGACAGTGTGTAGTGCAAGACCAGGACTAAGGTGACAGTGTGGTTTGGATCATTATCTCATTGTGCTGATTATAATAACTGTCCCTGAATCTTTCGTTGCAGTCAGTCATTCTCCTGTAGCATTTGCCATACAGTTTGTCCTGAATGGGAGGGAAACTGTTGCCAATGATGTGCTCTGCTGTGTCTACCACCTTCTGTAGTGTTTTCTGGCATGTTTTTGTACTTTTTAAAATCTTGGAAAATACAATAAAAAAGAAAATTTTAGGGAAACGTTTCTAGAAGTCCAACTTAACCAGCTATGAAATATCATGGACATTTGCAGCTTTAAATAGTAGCTCTAATAAATGTTTGCATTTTTTTCCTCTAGATTACTGTGCTGCGTTCTGCACCCCGAGTGTAACCCAGTCTTCATATTTACACACGGTTGGGAAGAAACTCCTACCTGGAATTGATGTTCTCTGGACCGGTAAGATCATCTACTGGGGATAAAAGCATTATGATGTTATTGCAGATTGGCAAATAGAAAGAATGTCAAACCTAACCCTGTGCTTTATTTACTGTAATGGGTATTTAAATATTTACTGCACACACAGCATACTGTATATCTTCCAATAGTAGCCCCGGTGTTCATTTAAAATATTATTCAGACGGCCCGGCGTTTAAGAGACTGGCGGTTGTTGGAGATGGGCTATTATTCGCCTCGCAGATCAGAATCAGAATCAGAAAAACTTTATTGTCCCTAAGGAAATTGCTTATGTACCGAGTGCAACATAGAGACAGTGACATACAGTAAATAACATCTTATGATAAAAATACAAAGGTAATAAAAATGCAATTTAATAAAAATACAAAGGTAATAAAAATACAAAGGCAACTATGATTTTTAATGACTATAATAAAATAAGATAAATAGAATAAATTATAATGATTGCAGTAATTGCACTTCAGACTGGTAGTGAGTATATTGCACACTGAGGTTAGTGATGAGCAGAAGGTAATATTGTCATGTTGTAATGCTCTGTGTTATGAGAGAGTTTTTGTGTGGATGAGTGACAGTGGGTGGAGTTAAAGAGTCTGATGGCTGTGGAGAGGAAGGATTTTATGTGGCGTTCAGTGGAGCATTTCAGACTGGTCAGTCTATTACTGAAGATGCTTCTCTGCTCCACTAAAACACTGTGCAGTGGGTGATCAGCTTCCTCAATAATAGACTGTAGTTTACTCAGCTCCTCTGATCCGCCACAGTCTCCAGATTGTCCAGGCTTGTTGGGATGAAGCCTGTGTAGCTCTCTCTTGACTTGCTCCTCTGTGATGGAGATGACTTGTCTCCTGATGTTGATGTTCTGAGAGGTGGTGGTGGCGGGGGTTGACAGGGGGTAAGTACTCAGGTGTGTTGATGGAGCAGACGAGGCACTGATGGTGATGTCGTTGGCTGCATTGTCTGCTGTGGTGGTGCTGGATGGTTCTTACTGCCTCCCTGTCACCTGACTTGAAAGCCCTCTTCTTCATGTTCAGAAGGGCTTTAATGTCCTTGGTGACTCATGGTTTGTTGTTGGGGAAGCTACGGATGGTTTAAGGGTACAGTGTTGTCCACACAGAAGTTGATATAGTCAGTGACATGGTCCGTGATGTTGTTGATGTCCTGATCGTGTGGCCCACAAAGAACGTCCCAATCAGTTCTCTCAGAACAGTCCTGTAGTGCAGCACTAGCCTTGTTTAACCAGCCCTTGATGGTCTTAATCCTGACTGGCTGCCGCTTGACCAGTGGCACGTACTGGAGAGAGAGAAGAACCAGATTGTGATCTGATCTGCCCAGAGGTGGCAAGGCTGAGCAGCTGTATGCCTCCTTAATGTTGGCATACAGTAAGTCCAGTGTCTTGTTGTCTCTGGTTGGACAGTTCACAAACTGGGTCAAGGTGCTGAGTGTACTGGTGAGGGAGACAAGGGTGAAGTTACCAGAGATGAGGAAGAAAGCTTCCGGATGTTTCGTCTGGAGACGTGTGGTAAGTGTAGATGACGTCACATGCAGCTGTGGCGTTGGCCGATGGAGGAACATGAACAGTGATGGCGATTGCGTGAGAGAATTCTCTAAGCATATAAAATGGGCATAACCCTACTGCCAACAGTTCAACATATGGGCTACACACCCGTTCTTTGACTACAATGTGCCCAGGGTGGTACCAGCGTTCGCTCTCAAAGATCGCGAGATCACCTCCCCTGCATTTGCCACTTTCAGTTCGTGTTCGGTCCGCCCACACACACTGAAAGCCCGTAATGTTTACAGCAGCATGGCAATGATACGAAGACAGTAACGGAGCAGTTGCAACATACCTGCGCACAACCCTGGGTGATGGGATAGAAGGGTGATGGGTATTTACTGCCACAACATGTAGGCAACACCACCGGATGAACATTTCAGGATTTAATTAAATGATCAGTACAGCAGTACGATATTATTAAAGCAGTACGATATTATTAAAGCAGTACGATATTATTAAAGCAGTATACTGTATTATTAAAAGAGTATACGGTATCATTAAAACAGTATACGGTTTTACCGTAAGCAAGAAACACAGGTATAGTAGACGTCTACAGAACTTAGCCAATGGTGCTACCAGCACTGGCCTGCACCAGTCAGAATTTCAAATCAGCCCAAGGATAGCATCTGACAACAAAATATTTTTGACACGAAAAGGTACTTGTGATTCATGATTCACTGCAGGAGGGTGGTAGCTCAGGTGGTACAAAAAGAGCATTAGTGTATGGAAAATACGGTGGGTCATTGGACTGTACATACTGGCGCTTAAAGGAGACCGGCTACTATTAGAGGCTGGTGTCTATTTGTCGAGACATCTCTTCAAACCCGGCTTTTATTGGAAACGAGCGTCAATAAGAGACGGACCACTACTAGAAGATATACAGTATTTATATATGACAATGTTTTTATGTCATGTTTATGCATAGTACATAGTACACTATTTTATTTAGACTTTACTTTATTTCAGGCCCAAAGGTGGTGTCTAAGGACATCTCCGTTGAGTCTATAGATGAGGTGTCAAGCGTTCTGCAAAGACCACCAGTGATTTGGGACAACATTCATGCAAACGACTATGACCCCCAGAGGCTGTTTCTGGGGCCCTTCAAGAACCGGCCTACTGAGCTCATACCTAAACTCAGAGGAGTTCTCACCAACCCTAACTGTGAATTCGAGCCCAACTTTGTGGCTATTCATACACTAGCCACCTGGTGCAAATCCAATGTAGGCCAGAAAGATGTTGCTATGGGTAACATAATGCTTTAAGTACCATTGTATCATTTGTTGTTATAAAATTACAAAAACTGGTAATTTTGTCATTATTGCAGTTCTGAATAATCTCTCTCTGATAATACTGTCATCTTACAGATGGTGAGGATCAGGGTTCTGACTACAACCCCCAGGTTGCTTTGCGTCTTGCCCTGACAGATTGGCTGGTTGAGTTTGGTTTGGCAGATCAACCTGATGGTAAGACTTTCTATAGGTTAAAATCTTTTCATGTTAAAGATACGTTAATAGATCTGTAATTTACCTTCTGAAATCTGATTAATTCTGACACAATCATCTCCTCAATGTGGGCAGTGTCACGAGCTGGCAGCGGCCGTCCTAAGAGAGAGCCATCCGAGGAGGAGCCCATGCAGACTGATGAGTATGTTCCAGGACCCAGAGAGAACCTACTATACACGGCTGAACCACTGACCTTGGAGGACCTGACCCTACTGTCTGAACTTTTCTACCTGCCCTATGAGCACGGCCCCACTGCCTTGACCATGCTGCATGAACTTCACTGGCTCCGTGGCAACAGCGATGCTGCTGTGTTTGGCTCAGCATCACCTGAGAGTGGGAGGGTTGGTAGATCTGGTTCCTTTACCTGTAATTTACGGTTAGATAAACATGCACTACTGTTTTAAAAACTGGATTTGTGTTAATACACTACATGGCCAAAAGTACTTGGACACCTCTTTTAACTGGATGTTACTAATATAGTTGCTAAAATTGCTACTAGCTACAAAAATAAAGAAATTCATTATTGGTAATGGAATAGGCCATACTGGAGAGCCACAAAAACTGTTCAGTGAGTTTCAGTATGCCAAGCATCTCAAATGAACATGTGCAATTTTTGTACATTTTAAATGTGGTATTTTAAATATTAAATATTTTGTATTTATTATTTTTCAATAATTTGTTTTAAACATTTTAAACATTAAATGTTCAAAGCCATTGATAGATATCTTATTTAGTAAATAAATGCAATACATTTTAATTCAGTTTCAAAGTTTCAGTACTTTGGTAACATCAAGAAATTATTTAACTGTAATTAACTGTAATATTATTAAAAAATTAACAATAGATTGTAATTATGGCCAAGTTATTGCTTTAAAATTCTAAGCATGTCAAATGTTTATTTATTAATGGCTTTGTTCTAATGTATAACTGTTCATCCTTCTTGAAAAATTCTTTGAAGTGGCACAGGACTAGCATTTTAGAATTATTATATATTATAAACACATAATTAGAATTTATTAATAATTATAGTTTAATATTATTGAAAATATTCAAGTACAATAGTTTGTATGTTATTAGATTTATGGTTGTGTTGGGTTTTTATTTAACAAAGGTCTCTCCGGGATGATGAATGATTCCTTCTGAATCTCCACAGGCCAAAGAATGGCGAGAGAGAGCGGAGCACTTTGATAATATGTGTGCTGCAGTCGTCCAGATGTTTAACAGGCTGTCCAACGCACCCAACAGAACCATTCTGTACGACCTGTACAACTACATCTGCGACATAAAGAGTGGTGTGTCCTTAGCGAGAGCGTTTATCAACAGTTTGGGTAGGTGCTCATGTACGTTCCTTTAGACTCCTGGGTGCACACTTGCTCTCATAACAACATAACTTATTTTAAAAAGTTAAAATATGTTTTTTAGAAGTTATTGAGCTTAACAATAAATGGTTGTGCAAAGTTGTTAGTTGGCACACCTTCCACTTCCACTCTATCAGCCAAGACATGTGCAGTATGCAAATTTTGTTTACTTTGCACCCAACCCCCTCGAACCACATCCAGGTCTTCATTAAGATTAACATATGTGGATGTGATTTAAGATGCAGTATGACATACTGTATAGCTGAGCATGCTGGGTAGGCATTTTACACATCATGTTCTGTTTTCACAAACACCTGTTGAGTAATATTCCTGAATTAGAGTTTTTGTAAAAGGGCAGTTCTCATTGTTTTGTTCAATTTTTATATCTCACACTCTATTTTGCACTGTATTCTTTGTAGATCTCACATCACGTTATGTCTGGAAGTCACTTTGGACAAAAGCATCAATGTAAATCTAAGTCTGCTCAGCTTTAGGACATGCATAATATTTGTATTAACTGGTTTGAAAAAAGCTCTTCTTTTAATCATTCTAGACTTGACATATATTTTATAACTTGATGTTCATCTTCAACTCTCTTTTTTTGGGATAGGAGGTCGTAATCCTCCTCACTGTAACATTATAAATGATGACCCGGAGCCTTGGGGGTTCAGAGGTGGGCTCTCTGGAGAATTCCAGGTAAAGTTTGTTAGTCTCAAAGTTATTTTTTGATGTTTTGAAGATTTAGCGCCCAGCAAGAAGGTCCTAGGTTCGATCCCTGGGACTGGCTACTCTAAATTGGTCTAAAAACATAGGTGTGAGTGTGTGCGAATGGTTGTCCTGCGATGGGTTGGCCTCCTGTACCCTGCCACGGCCTGTAGATCGGCTTCCTCACAACCCAAAATGGATAAAGCAGTTTGGAAAATGATTATAGTCTGCAGTTCTCTCATTTGGGGGTGTGAATAAAGAAAACTTGTCAGACATTGGTGATTTGAATCTGTTATAGAGAATGCTTCCATGCCATGGGAACCGTGATCTCTTCCGTACTCCTCCTGCCACTCGAGTATATACCATTCGACCATGCACTCCAAAAGACAAGGTGACGCTTCTAGTCTTCATGGACATGTGTAGTGACCAAACTGCTATTTAATTGTCAAATCCAATGGCGTATTCATTGTGTGTGTGTGTCCTCTAGTCTGAGGTGTTGAGGCTCTCCAAGGAGATGCAGAGTGAGACACTGCAGCAGGTGCCATTGATTGGTGACAGGTGAGTACAGTTCTTAGCTCCTAACAGGCTTTTAGGGGCATTAAAGACGTAAGACTAATTTGAGTTCAAAGTAATGACACTGATGGGAACCAGTTGTGTCTGCTGTGAGTAATCAGTCTGCATTAGTTGTGTTGTATTTTAAACCTTAATAACTGGACGAACTTCAATTTTTTCAAACAATCTGTTGTATTTTACCTATTGTATTGCTGTTTTATGCTGTTTTAATGTAAGCACTTTGAGATTTGCTAATGAAAAGTGCATTACAAAAAATATATATTATTATTATTATTCTATACATTATTGCAGTCAATTTAGTTAAACATGTTTGTTCTTTTTTTCAGGCTGGTGGATGGTCAACTTTCTCCATCTAAACACTGTGACCTGATGCTGGAAGATGAGGCTGGACTCTGCGGCTTTGCTTTGGCACTTTCTGACGCCAAAACTGCTATGACTAAATCCCAGGTGAGTGAGCCACCAACACATTTAGCTACAGTATTTTTACAATAATTCAGTTTTTTCAGATGTAGAGTTCTGTAGCATGCCAGGCAGTTGAAGCTGATGTAGCTCAGGCTATAAGAAGCCCTTAAAATGTTTATAGTTTTTCCATTAATAATGATTCAGTTATTACTTTTTTATTATTGTGTATGTTCAGTGACTTTGGGATTGTGAACGGCTATTTAAACTCAACTTGTTTGTCATTAATATTAAGGATTGTTTTCCAGTAATTGCTATAAATTGTTCAGTAACTATAATGAATCTATCAGCTATGGTGAATAACAATTAAGCTGGACTGATAATGTAAGTTTTACACAGATTGTGAGAAATGATATAATAATTTGTACAGAGCTATACACTGTAAATGAGGTAAATGATAGCAGTATACTACAGATTTTTTAAAATTTTAGAACAAAGTGATATATTGCGCAATAATTCTTCAGAAAACATAGTTGTTTATTTAAAATGAATTTGTTAATGTACTTAGTAAAAGGGAGAAAAACACCTTCCCAACTCAAAGGTTAAATTTAGGGGTTTGCCTGTTCCTGATGTAATTATTTATTAAACATCCATGCTACCTCTACTTAGTTATTATATTATTATATAAATAATGAAGTAATATAAATATGTATATATGTAAATGCAATTTATTCCAATTTCATTTACAACAGCATTTCTTGTCAGACTGAAAAAAGAAACACTTCCATGTTGCATTGAAACTACATATAGTGTGTGTAGTGTGTTGGTGATATTGATGGGATATCATGAAGTGCACTCTTTTCTGCTAGATTAGAATGAAAAGGGTAAACAAGGTAACTGTAAAGTAGAAGAAAACACAGCATGTGATAAACAATGAAATATTAATATTTGGTACAACTGTGTTTTTTTTTTTATTCATTGTGTTTGGACCTTTAAAAAGATTATTATTGAATGTCTGTTTTTTGTTTTTTGCTGTAGTATCCTGAAACAATGTTGAGAGATTTCCCCTCCCTCATGACTATTCAAGTCCACCCTAGAGTCCCGGACCCAAACACTGCCAAGCAACTGATCAGCACAGTTCTTTCTTCCCTGAAGGACAGTGGTGAGTTACTTAACACAGACTGACAGTTGTGGGAAATACTGCATGAGTGACTTCAGGATATTGAGCCTTAATTCTCAGGTGGCAGTATTACGTTTGGCAGGTGCAGACACCCAGTGAGGTGACACTGTTGAGTTGTGTCTTGTTAATTAACAGTTCTACACGGTATTTGGGTGTGTGACTGACCAATTTCACTGTGGGATTAGAGTAAAGTTGTGAACATGACGTAGTTTCCACAGTGAAACTGTGCCTTTCTACAAGTTTTTGAAGTCCTATAAAGTGCCATGCCTCAATTTTGCTCATATTTATTCCTGGTTTTCCTCCCTTAGGCTCCAGTGGGGTGTTTTGTGAATTCAGATCAAGTGATAAGAGAATGCTGGATTACCTCAGGACGCTAAACCTGCTCCATGTGCTCAAAGTAGAGGGACTACAAGCAGGCCTGGTCCTTATGGGAACAAAACTATGACTCTGTACTCCTCTATATATGTTATTCACTTGAATTAAGTAAACTATCAGTGTTTTGCTTTAGTAAACATTGTGAAATTACAGAGAATTAAATCTTTAACTTAATTTGCACATTTATAGAATGGTTTGGGGTTTATTCAGCCGTTGTTTTTTTCTTGACTCCTTAAGGTCATCACATCTTTGTACTGGGAACAAATGAACATTGCTCAGTGTATAACTGAACTCTATAAAGCAACTGAGTATTTCTACAATGTACTTCCATTACTTATTTGAAATTTGTTATTTAAAAGCTTGCATTAATGAAATCCTCCTGTTTAATGCCATACACTGGTGTAAAAAACGAACAAATTGAAAAACGTCTGTTCAAGCACCATAATTTAATTAATTTAAATTTTTTTGGTTAAACATGTTTGATCCCTGACAGTCATGACTCGACTGAGTCACTTTCAGAAAATATGTGCAGTTAAGCAGAGAATAAAACAGAGAATAAAACAGAGAATAAAACAGGATTTTTTAAAAAATCACTGTAGTGTTTAGAACTTTAGCGATATTGCATTTTTAAAGCTGGTACGATCCAATTATAATATCTGAAATAAAACAGAATTAAGTAAACATTTCCATGTTATTTAATCATTTATATAATTCTGCTTTATTAGTGTTGTGCATTTCACTTAAAAAACCCCTGAGTCTTTAGCAGCACGTTTCCATCACGCGGCAGCCCACAGAGGAAGACTTCGGCCCAGAGCTCACAGCACAGAGATGTGCTTGTAACCTGACGTGGTGAACCTGCTTCTTTCATTCGACCTCATCTGTCTCCCTCACCATGGCAACCCAGGTGTCAGGTGCTTGTTCTTATGCATCTCCATGGCGACTTCTACACAAATGGGAGCATGTAGGAGGATGCTGTGTCACCACTTAATGCTAGAAATATCATTATGTTCAATTCAGTGAGCTGTAGAACTTATGCCCAAAGTGAGGACTTCACCTGCTGGAAGTTTTACAGCCTTGTCTTAAATGTGGCTCTACTGCTGCTGGTAATTTCCAGGTGTGTCTTCATAAACCTTAGAAAAACTAACATATACTGTAAAAACATCTTCAAATATCAATCCATTATGCTTTCATACTGCCTACTCTTACTTACCTGTCCTCTTGAGGCGCTGGTTCTAAAATGTGTCCTCAGGGGCCCCCAGAAGGTCCCTGATGACTGATTAAGAACCACTTTTCTACAGAAAAAGAACTTAATTGGGCTTAAGTTATCTGGCTTACTGAGAAATTCCAATTTCCTAAAATTTCCTTCATCTTCACATGAGATTTCTTTCTAAAACTTTGCAGAGATCATGACTGGTGTGGCACCAACAGATCTTTCTGTGGACACTCTATTCTCTCACTCTTGCAATGTTTATATGAACTCCAGACCCTCGTACTTCACATCTCCAATCTTTGTTTCGGGTAGGAGAATGCGGCCATCCAATGTGAAGGCTGTGATGTAGGTGGCGATTACACCTGCGTCCTCTTCAGACTTCAGTGCCAGTACCATTTGGTCATCTGTGTCAGGGATGAACCTGAAAGAGGAGAAGCCATGAGTGGGCAGCAGTGGTCCAATGCGGGACACGGAGACCTGGCTGAAATCATCTGGACAGGTGAGCACCAGGTTGGTGGCACGCCTTTCGTCAGCTGTCTCGTCGTAGCGCTCAGAGCTGGCACGGCGGGGCAGGAAGAACCAGCGCTGTAGACGCTCACTCCATTCTGCAGACTCGTGGATCAGATAACCTGAGGACAGTGCAGTACATTACTGCAAATTAGTGTTTTTACTTCTTAGATATGAAATGTCAGAGATTCTGAATAATGCAAAACATCTTCAAAGCTGTTACTTTATGTCCCTTGACACGGCACTGCCTGATTCTGACCCACATTCCACGCCTAACTGGGCCTTAAAGGAACAGTCTTGCAAAAAATCTGATTTTGCTTTTACCCCAAGAGTAATCAAACTCATCTCCTTTAAACCCAACATCTTATGAATTTCCATCTTGCATTTCCTGTTACAAAGTTTTCACACTCAACCGCCATGTCATCCACATCAGTCAAATTTCTCAGAACAATCTTTCCTATTTTAAAGGGGTTCGGCCTTCAAAATGATATAGTGACCATTTTCTTCTTTGCCCTTCTGCAGTCATACATTTTCTTCTAATATTTTTATAGTATAAGGTAGGCACTTAAAAACAATTTTTTTTTCAGAAAAGCTTGGTACATTTAATAAAATACAATCAAATGAAATAAATAATATGCAACTTGTAAATTTTCATTGAACCATTATTTAATTAACAAAAGTATAAAGAAATGGCCAACTGTATGCTGGGATTTTAGAGAGACATATACTGCCATCAAGGCAATGTCTTTTTCCAAGAAGCTTATTTCTATGATTATTTCATAAAGGCAATGCCAGACCACATTCTGCATGAACTACAACAGAGTGTGTGCAGGATTGGCTGGTCAGCTTTCCAGATCTGCCTTTCTTTTAAAATGTATGGTCATCATTAAGACTAGAATCAGTCAATGGTAACCATGGATGGCTAAGTGGATGAAATCATGTGTTAAGTAAGAATGGTAAAGTGTATTGCAGACATCAAATGCTAAATTGTAAATTTAAGTTATAAATAATAAGACAATAATTGTTTCATTGTACTTTTTGTCTGTTGAAGGTCCAGTATAACTAACAAATGACACATTTTATTGTATTTTACATAATGTTTCTACTTGTTATCTACTTTA
This sequence comes from Lepidarchus adonis, assembly GCA_037576955.1. Taxonomy (NCBI): domain Eukaryota; kingdom Metazoa; phylum Chordata; class Actinopteri; order Characiformes; family Lepidarchidae; genus Lepidarchus; species Lepidarchus adonis. The sequence goes on from JBBIGC010135250.1 coordinate 14,510, forward strand.
GCCACATAGCTCCAGTGAATGTCCATGGAAGCAAACTCTAGACACCAAACATGCCTTGGTAAATTGATTACTTTTGAAGGAGAATTGAGTGTGAATTTACTGATTAAATATCCAATAGATCATTACTTGGTGAGTAAATACAATGATATCATAATAATACTGTATATAGCATCAGTGACGTGAAAGTGACTATTTGTCATTGTGTTATTGGTGTGTTAGTATTAGTATTAGTGTTATCATACTGATCTGTGTCTCATCAGGAAAATGTATAAATGTTTTTTTTCATATTGTTGGGCAGTACCTTTTTTTAGCTCCCTTGACTGTTTTCTTTTGTATATTTGTCATATCTACTGTTTAAAGTGACTTATTATCACTAGCAAACATGCATCCTGAACTCCAGTCTTAACCTTAATTTCAACGCAGTTTCATCTTTACACCTGATCATGAAGAGAAGGATAAACTGAAGACATTGAGAAGCAGTGGGCTTCAAGCACTGGAACTGATACCACATTTAGAACCTCCTCCACAGAGGAATGAGAAGAGTGTTTTGAGTATTTTTACCAGGTGGTTTGATGCCGGCTGCAATCCGCAGAGCACTGTATCGTGGCACCCAATTCTCATGCCGCACATCTCCACGGAAACCAATGACTTTAACCCACTCGGGGTTGTTGTTGACGAACTCGCCCGTAGTGGTCGTCCACTCTTTCCCCAAGCCGCCAACGTACAGGTGCTCATCCTTCACTGCCAGCCACTCTGCCTTGAAGCCTGCACACAAACAGACATGCATTAACCAACAGTTACACCAAAAGTAGGCGACTGGTCCTAGTGTTAGAAGCTTCTGGTAGCTTTATAGCTCCAGCACAAAAACCAAGCAAGTCTTGGTTTATAGATTACAGATGGGGCAAGGGGAAAAGCTATCCCTTTAAATGCACAAACAGACAAAATGGTGAAGAAGAAACCGCTCCCTTAATCCCCTCTTACCTTTGGAAACGGTGCCATCTCCATCAGGCAGGATAACCCATGGCACAGCCTTGTTGCCATCGATCCGGTACACCACACCTGTGCGGTCGTCTACACTGTACAGCTGCCCATTAAAGGCCACCAGGTCAGAGAGCTCCATGCCTCGTCCTTTCTCAGACAGGTGGCTTTCCAGCACCACTGTGTCCGGGTCCCACTCCACCGCAACTTTGTCCCTGCTGTCCGACATCATCAGGTAGCCTCTCCGCAGGTAGCTAAACCAGGTGTTGTGGCTTTTTTTGTGTGAGTCTGTGTCCAAGTCTGCAATCACACCGATGCGGTAGCGGAGCCCATTGGACATACGCTCTGGAGGGCTCAGTGGGTAAGTATCGTTATAATGTATCTTGGTCCATTCGTCAGTGTCTCGGTTCATTCGCTTGTTGTTGTGATGCTGTGTAAAGTGCTGTGTGTCATCTGTGGTGCCCCCTGCTGTTTGGTGGAGGTAAAGCAGCAGACCCAGGGCTAGCAGGGTTGCCATTGCGATGGCCTTCCATTTAAAATGGAAACGGGCATCGGGGGGAGTGCTGGTGATGGACGCCAAGGAGGGCAGGCCACGAGAGGAGATCCGTGTGGAGGTCATAGAGTCATCAGGGGATGAAGCTATATGGAAAGAGAGAGGAGGGATGAGGAGATAAATTTATCCACAAGTGCCAAGACTATCTTTGCCACAGAGAAAGTTGTTTGTGTTCTAACACAACTATCATGTTTCATGACGTGAACATTCTTGAAGCAGACTCTTAAGGTGAAGAGTTGAACAGAGTAAACAGGGTTGTGTTCTCTCAGCATGCAATCCAAAACAAAGTGGAAGGTTTGCACAATAAAAAGTATTAACTTGATTTATTATATTTAATTAAACAAGAGATATTTCATTAATTAAGAACTATCTAAATTTTTTTCATTGAATCAGCGATGATAAGTTGACAACTGTTGTCATGATTCTGTCTTTTTGGTCACGTGTTTTGGTCTCGTCATGTGTCTATGTCACATGTTCTTGCCTCTCACAGGTGTCCCTCGTTAGTCAGTGTATAAGTGTCAGTATTCAAGTTGTCGGTCAAAATCTGAATGTTTCATGTACCCGGTTGGTATTTATGTTATTAAAAGAAGGATTACTCTTAATTCCTGTCTGCGTTTACTTCCTACCTACCTTTTCAGGTCTGTGTCTTATATAAATTTTGCTTTGAGTCTGAATTGTTACTTTTTATATGTCTCGTTTATAAACTCCCAAGTGTGACATTGAAGTATTCTTGTGCAAATTTTTGTTTTTTGATAGAGGGTTTCATCTCTATATCGAGTATTATGCATTGTTTTGTCTGAAGGTAAACCTGTTCAGCTTTATTTTTTGTCTTCTGGGCTTTAATATCCATGTTGAGCATGTACACTATCTTCTTGCCTTCGTCCTATTCCCTAGCTCAAGCTCTAAACAGATTATGTTTTGGTTCAATTTCAGGTTGGCTGTCCACTTTTGTGTGTCGTTTCCTTAGTCCTGTCACTTATGTGAGCATTGTTTTTTGTTTTTCCAAAGAAGGTCCAATACTTTGGCTGTTTTCAGTTGGCTTTTATGTGTCACATAGATATAAAGGTCTTAAGCACACCTGTGTTCTTGTTTTGTGTGGGTTACAGCCAAAGGAGGCATTAGTATAGATAATTTGAGTTAGTGTTCCTTGTCCATGTTATGGTCTGTTTTAGTTATGTCTCGTTTTGTTTCTTGTATTGTTATTTGGCCTGAACTTAGCCCTTCTCAGCTTAGTCTTTGTGTGTTATGTGTTCTTTCCAGGATTGCTAAAGATACCAGGCTGAGCATTTAATGTTTTCTGCCCTGCTTTCGTACATGTTTATGGTTTCAGTTTTGTGGTTAATTGTCTAAGTATTGTGAATGTATGTATTTGTTGGTGATTTCCATAGTACGTTTCGAATTTTTCCTTTTGGGAGCGAATGTTAGGTGCACTACTTAAACCCCAGATTTGGACTCAGGTTTAGCCTAGTCATGTCTGGAATTTCCCAGGTCATGTTATTCTTCTCTTAATTCTGATAATTGCTTATTGAACCATTAAGTGTTTGGTTTAGTCTCATGTTCTCACCCTAGTCATTGTGGGTTCAAGTCCATGTCCATGTTCTATGGACAGATGGGAATGCCTGTTAGGTCCATAGTCTAGCTTGATTCAAGTTAGTGTCATTGTTTATAGGTTTTCTTAATTTTGTTTTGCATGATTTGGGTCTAAATCTAGTGAGAGTATCCGAGTATCTAGTGAGAGTATCCGAGTATCTAGTGAGAGTATCCGAGTATCTAGTGAGAGTATCCGAGTAGCTAGTGAGAGTATCCGAGTATCTAGTGAGAGTATCCGAGTAGCTAGTGAGAATATCCGAGTAGCTAGTGAGAATATCCGAGTATCTAGTGAGAGTATCTGAGTATCTACTGAGAGTATCTGAGTATCTAGTGAGAGTATCCAGTGAGAGTATCTGAGTATGTAGTGAGTGCATCTTTAAATATACGCAATTAGTGAGTTTTGTTGTTTTGTTTGATTTTGGGTTTTTCTGAGTCCTAGGTTTGGTTCCTGCATTTCTTTTCTTGTTTGGGTTTCAGTATGGTCTTGTCTTTCATGTCTCTTTAGTCTGTTCCTTGTTTTGTCTCTGCATTTGATCAGTTTTCCTAGTCCTGTGGTTTGTCTTGTTTTGTTTTTTCTTTTGTCTGAGTCTTGTCCCATTGTGGTCCTGAGACCTAGTTTAGTTTTGGTCTGATATTCCTTGCCTATGTTCTAGTCTTTGTCCTGCTTTTGGTATCGTGTTTTTCATTTTGGTGTTCTGTCTCTGCCCCGGTCCAGTCTTGTGTTTCTTTGTCCGGACTGGTCACCACGAAATAAACAAATTCTTGGATTGTTTCAAGAGGTCATTTACATACAAGAGGTCTGAAACAACAGTATCACAAAGACCAACACTGTTAATGATCATTGATCACCAGACAGCATGTTGTGGACCTACACAGTAGCTGAGAATTTTTCTACATTACAGTTACTCAACAATTCTCTGAAACTCTGGAATGAATGAAACAGTAGTCACGAGTATGTTTCTGCTTTAAAAAGCACAAAGGCATCGTTTTGTAACCCCTGCCATGTTTCCTGATTGGGGCTTAATACAGAGAAACATGAGTAATGCTCGGAGTGATTATGCAAAAAAAAAAAACAGTAGCATGGCCTTTTGCCTGCTAATGCTTAATAATTAATTTCCCATTGATTGTAAAGGGCGGAAGAATGTCAACTGGAGCAAACAGGAAACGGACAAGTGAAACAGAACAATTAATAGCAATAACCCACAGGAACACTGTATAACCCACATCGACTAAGGCATTAAAATCAGCAAAAATCACGAACATATTGGCTGTAATCTGCTCAAAGGAAACGTTTGGCATAAACCAAATACACACAATTACCCCGGATGTAACTGGTCAACCAAGACATGTTTGAAGTCCAGATTTTACTCCTTTAGTTTAAGAGATATGTGGCTAACATTGTTAACCCATAGTAGTCAATGGTCACCCAAATCTTCTATAAATCCAAACCCAAAACATTGTTAAGTTCACTGAAATTACATTAATCTCTACACATGCTGTGGGCAGCTGTTTGAAGCAACAGGGTGTGTTTTCTAAATCACCCCAGGATTAAGAGTGTTCTCAGACAAGACTTGCCCAAAATTGAATCTCATGAACTGACCCAACTACAACAGCAAATGTGATCAACTGGGGTGAAAGTCTAAGGATTCCCCATCCTTGTGTTTTCACACACAGTCAATTCCCTGAGCTCTTAAACAGTAGTACAAAGTTCACTTTAAATATGTAATCACAATAACTGTGCTGTAATTGTATGTGTGAGTGTGTGTGTGTGTGTGTTAGAAGTAGGTCTTAATATATATATATATATAAAAATCTGTCATCCTGACAGAGTTAATTGGGAAATCAAGATTTCTTTTATAATTGAAATAACACAAATGGACTTTGCTTAACAGTAGTTACAATATACTTATATATACTAGAACACACAAAGATAAATGTGCCTATAAATGTGTTTGTTCAACAGACACTGTACACTCCACTATTAGACTTGAAAATATGCATCTACTTACCAATCATTTCCAGTTCATGAAAAAAGGTCCAATTTAATCCTTCTTCTTAATAGAGTTTTATCAAGTAACTGAACAGCTGAATGTAGGTAGATGTGAAACCCACACAAAAGTGGCAGTTGCATTGACAGCCAGCACTTTTCAAGTGGCTGATATGTAAATGACCTCTGCTCTGATTGGCTGCCGTATATATAGTGCACTTTATCTGAACAGTAGTCTTGGTTAAACCCCCTTCAACAGAAAAGCACAGAGCTTCAAATCTGCATGCCTAATGATGGAATACAGTATGTGAATGCTGTGGGTTTTGTGATCTCACAAAGGAATTTATTTGAAACTGGATATTTTTGCAGCTTTAGCTTGTTTATGGCCTGCACGATGTGGGGAGTTAATGGCTCTACAGTAAAATGAAGTAGAATTTAAACACCCTACTACTGATTTCCAGTTTATCAAGAAAGACTGTATGGAGGGCTAGGAGTGCCAAAATTTAAGTAATAAATATGTCAATAATTAAATAATTAAATGTGTCATTAATTGTTTAAAATGGGAAATATACAGATAAATAATTAATTAAACATGTCATTAATTATTTAAAATGGGAAATAAAAACATAATTAATTAAATGTATTGTGCATTATTTAAAATTGGAAATAAAAACATTGGTAATTCATTAAATGTGAAAAGTATAATTATTTCACTATGTATTTTATTTTGGCAATATTCCGCACATCATGAATTAATTTTATCTGTCAGTCTGGCCCATCAAGTCAGTAGGCGGAACAAACGCTGATCTGTCATGATCTTGTGCAGATTATTGTTTTGGTCTGAAGCTGTGTCCTTTCCAGCATGGCGCTAGCAGTCATGGATGAAGCTGTGTCCTTTCTAGCATGGCGCTAGCAGTCATGGATGAAGCTGTGTCCTTTCTAGCATGGCGCTAGCAGTCATGGATGAAGCTGTGTCCTTTCCAGCATGGCCCTAGCAGTCATGGATGAAGTGGACTTGATAAGCTGTAGTGTTTCAAAGCATGTGACAGAGTTGGGAAGGGCTTCCTCAGAAATCTCCATGTTGAACTGAGAAGGGAGCGTCTCCCAGGCAACCGAGGAATCTCAGCAATTTAGCCACTGTTGTCTAATGATGCTAAACAAGAATAAAATGGATTCAAGAAACATTTAGTTAATGGTTCAAAATGTTATACTGCAACTGATTAAACCTATACATTCTCATATAGTGACTGTGATGACGGACTTCTTCACAGAGCCTCTTTTATTAAATGCGCTCCTTCTCTCAACAGCTCAGGTTTTCGACATTTTTTCATCTGTCTCGCTCAGTTCAGGCCTGGGACAACTTTTCCTCTTCTTAATTATTATAGGTAATAAGATGAATACTGCCATCTGTTGTTTCGGGGTATGTTGACGGGCCATGTTTTAATCCATTATTCTGGGATCTATTTGTCTTGACTTGCTGTACAGGATAACCAATCAGAGGTTACGCTCGGTTGACGACCCTCGGTGACAGAAAAAATTAATTCATGGTGTGCTGAACGCTGCAAAAATTAAATACATTGTGAAATAGAGTTAGGGTTAGTTTATTTCCAAATTTAATTAATTATTAATGATGCATTTATAAAGTGATATTTTTATTTCCCATTTTAAATAATTAATGACACATTTAAGGAATTCTGTTTTTATTTCCCATTTTAAATAATTCACGACACATTTATTTAATTCTGTTTTTATTTCCCATTTTAAATAATTAAACACATATTTAATTAATTATATTTTTATATACCATTTTAAATATTTAATGACACATTTTAAGTAATTATTTATCCGTATATTTGCATTTTTAAACAATTAATAACACATTTAATTATTTAATTATTGACATATTTATTAATTTAATTTTGACACTCCTAGCACTCCATAAGACTGATTCTCACTTTTTTTCATTGTGTTTCAGTGAAAAAACACAACAGCTGAATGTTGGAAACGGTAAAGCCCACACGATTACCCTGAGTGGTAGCGACAGTGTGACCCAGCGCTTCTTATGTAATTGCTGCTGGTAGCTGAGTATCACAAAGGAGCAGAGAGTTTTAACAGATCTACAGCACTGTAAGCAGACGCAAGCGAACACAATAAACAACCAAAGCCATTTAGCACATTCACACCATAATTTCCCTAATAAATGGCATTTCCATGCTAATCTTTCTGGTTTTAAAAAGGCCCAGGAAAGTCCTCTGTCTGTAAGTGACCGTTCCAAAGTTCAACTGTAAAACTACAGACACGCTCTCTCTTTCTTATGAAAAAACAATATCTACATTCTTTACAATCACCCGCTCAGAAAATGTCATCGTACAATGCAGACAGCCAGGTGCAAGTTTGTAATCAGCCACAATGAAAAATATCCACTAGGGACAAGTGCACCATTTAGCCTACCCTTTCTTCTGCCCTTTGCTCCCCTCTCCTCTTTTTTCCTTCTGTCCATTCACAATGCTGTTGTTCGCTTGCTTGCAGGATCAAACTGACTCTTTCTCCAGCTCTCACACTCTCTTACTCTCTCTCTTTTCCTCTTTTAGGAAACTGCAGAGCCTCGCAATAGTGACTAAGGCAAATTTTCTGTGGTGAACTTTACCTAAAGAGAGATATGACCTTTTACCTGCGCAGATTATTGATTAGCTTAAGCACTCAACATCTTGAGTAAGTCATATTTGTTTCACTAACTGTGGCATTTAAAGACTGCTGTATCAAAGGTCAGAGGTTAAGACTAAATGAGAAGAAAGAAGAGCACGGGTAAAGAATGACAGAATGACAGAGAAGGCGTTTTCACAGATAGTCATTCTTCATTAAAGGGCTTATGTGCTACACTTGTCTGGTATATTAAGTTTACCCTTTAGGTCAGTTTGACATCTAGTGTTTTCATGCATCCGAAACAGTCATAATTAATCCTTACAAGATCTGCCTGTGCCTTTAAGACTTTATGTAAATGATCACTGATCTCATTGGTTGTCCTGAATTGCAGTTGAAAACTTCAAAATGAAAAGGCAGAGCTAAACATCTGCAGGCTGAATGAGGGGATAAATGACAATATGGTTTGGTTTATTTGGAACGTGCTGTTTTTGCAGTGTAATGGCCTACATATGAACTCTCCTGCCCTCTGGGAAATGACTCTGGACTAGGGGTGGGAATCGCAGGGTCTCTCACGATACGATACGATATGCAATATGCGATATGTGGTTCACGATAACAAATAATATTGCGATACCACGAACATAAGTAACAGCAATGATATTGTTAACTTTCCCATATTTGCTTTGCGACCACGATTGGAAGCTCAGAGAAACCGC
>JBBIGC010135267.1:0-19874 GCA_037576955.1 Lepidarchus adonis
AATAATGTGAGTATGGGACAGATATGTACTGATATAATAATGTGAGTATGGGACAGATATGTGCTGGATATAATAATAAGTAATGCAGGTATAGACATATATGTGTTTGGATTTCATTCTACTGTCTGCATTTTTGTCTTTAAATGTATTTAAAGAAAACATGAACTTTATGTGCAAGATAATGTAGAAAGGTCAGAAGATGCCACAGCATAAACGGCTTCTGCTATTTTCAAATAATGCATATATAAAATTAAAAAAATAATACAGCAAATTTACTCAGACATCAACAATAGTAAGTTGAAAGGTCTGGAGATCACTGGTAAAAAACCTTTTCTAATTTCTCCACCCAGAAAGGCTGACACACTTTCTAAAAGAGTAAGCTGGTTTAAGCAGGTTTTGCTTTCCTACTTTGTTGTTGCTGCTGTAGTCCATAAACAGCAGGTCATATTTCCCAGGAACTTTCTCAAAGTTGGCACGTCCTGCCCATTCATTCTTGGTCTTATCCAAGAACCTGAGAAAAGAAGGTCAAATGCAGAACATGTGTCAGATTAGGGCTAAATATTGCAATATTTGTAGGTGATACACAATATATATTTTGATGCCTTGAAATTTCCTCTAAATCACTGTAGAAATTATCAATTCGGGCCTATATTGCACAAAATTACAGCAAATATAATGAATTTAGCCAAAGTTTAACATAGTAAATGTTTTTATTTTAAACCAAAGTATAATTTAGCAAATTTTATTTTAAACTAAGGTTTAACACAGAACTCTTTATTTTAAACCAGCTTTTAACATAGCAAAGACTATTTTAAACCAGTTTAATATAACAAACTATTCATTTGAAACTGAAGTTATGAATCAATAACAGAACCAGTGCTGTTTGTTAATGTCTCTAAAAAATTGTGTGGGCTTTCATCGATCTCTGCAGATTCGCTTCTCTCCGCTGTTAACACACATGCGCTAGGACAGTTCTCTGGGTGAGCGGGGGCAGCAAGCTGTCTGCGTTGACGAGGCAGAAAAGCAAAACTCAAGCGAAGTACATGCTGTTTAACAATAACGTTAGGATTTGTACTCGATGGTCATGATATAGTCATTTAATACATTGCACGTGGAACAAGCAGAGATACAACGTGAATACTCGATATATCGCCCAGCCCTGTGTCACATACACACCATGTAACCAAAAAAGTACCATCACCAGAGTTTACAATAATCCGCCTTTAAAAGGTGCTTACTTCTTCTTGAATATTTCTTTGGCCTTAGTAAGGTCCGTACCACAAGACATCAAACTGTTCTGTCCAACTTTTCCCACTGAGGACAAGAACAATGCATGTCAACACGAGAACATATATAAATGTCCTGTAATTGCTGCAAATATTTAGTCAGTCAGTCAAGACAGAGGTGTGATCGGTGGAGAATACATGGTTACAGTCACAGCATCGGTAGAGTGACACACCACCAAAAGAGGAAAAGAGAAATGTTTCTATCCCGTTCTACTAGTGCCTGTGTGAGCAGGTGTGTGTGCGCGTGCATGTGAGTGTGTGTCTGTGTTAGCAGGTGTGTGTGCGCGTGCATGTGAGTGTGTGTCTGTGTTAGCAGGTGTGTGTGCGCATGCACTTGAGTGTGTGTCTGTGTGAGCAGGTGTGTGTGCGCGTGCACGTGAGTGTGTGTCTGTGCGAGCAGGTGTGTGTGCACGTGCACGCGAGTGTGTGTCTGTGCGAGCAGGTGTGTGTGCACGTGCACGCGAGTGTGTGTCTGTGCGAGCAGGTGTGTGTGCGCGCATGCACGGGAGTGTGTGTCTGTGTGAGCAGGTGTGTGTGCGCGTGCACGAAAATGTTTGCCTGTGTGAGCAGGTGTGTGTGCGCGTGCACGTGAATGTTTGCCTGTGCGAGCAGGTGTGTGTGCGCGTGCACGTGAATGTGTGTCTGTGCGAGCAGGTGTGTGTGCGCGTGCACGTGAGTGTGTGTCTATGTGAGCAGGTGTGTGTGCGCGTGCACGTGAGTGTGTGCCTGTGCGAGCAGGTGTGTGTGTGTGAGCAGGTGTGTGTGTGCGAGCAGGTGTGTGTGCACACCCAGCATGCAGGTTAGATAGAGACAAACATGAGGCAACACTAGGATTAAACATGTTAGGCAAGTAATGGATAATCTGAAATATTATTTATAAGTATTTAGCATTGTACTACATCTCAGATAACAGCAGTTTTTTGTTGCACAATTATCTTGGAGTTTGAGGTGATACTTTTATGAATAATTAAGTAGACACTGACAACTTCTGCCCATGTTAATACACAATTAATGCTTATTTGCTGAATTTGATATATGAGAAAAATTTTGATATTTGATATAGTTCCTTGAACTAAAACACCTGACTCAGCTCAGTAAGATGTTGCTGCACCCACCTCTCCCCCACCTCATCCACACACTGTAGGCTTTAGCGCTGTTGTCCTGGAGCAGCTGGATCAGGTAGTACTTGTTGTTGTTGAACTGGAGATTTGTCTAAAACACAGCAAGTTAAGCAAAGCTGAAAGCTTCCCTCAACATCACAAGTGCTATAGTGGGTCTTTATTTTGCCTTATGTATAAAAGTATATTATACTGTTTTATATTATTTGCCAAAGCAAATAAAATATTTGTTTAAAATAAATTACATTATAAGACAGCTGCTTGTTTATTCATTTTCTTTGGTAAAAAATGGAGACCATAGTTGTAAATAAAAGTGTAAATACCTTATACAACAGCAATTCCAAAAAAGTGTAAAACATAAATAAAAACAGAATCCAATAATATGTAAATCTCATAAATCCATATATTTTATTTACAGTGGAACACAGAAACCTATCAAACTTAGAAAATGTGTTATTTTTCAGCAGCAACACATCTCAAAAAGGTTGGGACAGGGTCATGTTTACCACTGCGTAGAACCCAATCTTCTTTTAACAGCATATAAATGTCTGGGAACTGAGGAGACCTTTAGCTCAACTTTCAACTTTCTCAACTCCCATTCTTGTCTGATATAGAATTCTAGCTATTCTTAGGTAATACTGTAATTAATATTACCTTTGTAATAATTTATATTTTATGAAGCGCCAAATGTCTTCATTTGGTGAAATGCCTTCCCTGAAAAAGACCTAGTCTGGATGGTAGCATATGCTGCTCTAAACCTGTATATATACCTGTCCACATGTGCAAGTTGCCAATTAGCACTAATACACCCCTGTACCATCAGAGATACAGGCTTTTAAACTGACCATTCATGAGCTAAATGGTTCTGCTCATCTTTAGTCTGGAATATGTGGCATCCATTTAGCTATTATCTACTCTTTATCTGTTCTAAAACAATGAAAATGAAATGAAATATTTCTAAAAATGAAATATTTCATATCACTATTACCGTATTTTCCGGACTACAAGGCGCACCTGAATATTAGCCGCACAAGCTAAAATTAGGGGGAAATCCTGTTTTGTTCATGCATTAGCCGCACTGGACTAAAAGCCGCATGTGTTTTAATGTTTAATTATCATATGTTAGAGAATATGCACAACAGGGATTGTCAGGAAAGAGATGACTGTTTGGTAGCACATTCTTTTTATAACTTTATAACTTTTTACGTATAAGTTCCGGTAATTACAAGTACGAAACATGTACTGTGCTGTTTAAACGAGTAACAAATGTCCGGTATAACAATAACCTACAGCACACCAGAAAAATATAATCGGCCTACCTTTCAGGCTAAGATCTGCACAGTTGAAACACCTCGCCCGTTTGCTCTCTGTGTGTTCACCCAGTCTTCAATAAAGTTTTCAAGTTTGGGACGTCTGCTTTTATTACCGCTGAAAGCTTTTTTCGTCTTTTTGGACTGAGGCAAAAAACGTCTCCAACGTCTCGCCATTGATTTTATTAGCATTGTTGTATGTATATTTTTGACCCAGCAGATCTGATCACTTTTTTCTGTTAGCCCATAATAAAGTCATGAAAGAACCAGACTTCATGAATGTTTTTGTGACAAAGAAGTATCTGTTCCAATCACTCTATCAGAGAAAAATCAGAGGGAAACTCAAGAGAGCCATGATATTATGTTCTTTACAAGTGTATGTAAACTTTTGATCACAACTGTATAAGGCGCAGGGTTCAAAGCTTATGCAAAAAAGTAGTGGCTTATAGTCCAGAAATTAAGGTATTTATTCTTAATTAGTATTTTATTTGTGTACAGCACTTTTGCACTGTTGTTTTTAAATGTGCTTTATAAACAAACCTGAATTGACTTGACATATGGCTTTTTCTATATTATGATAGATCTGCATTTGTGAATTGCACAGTGAACTGTGTTCACAGACTGGAAATGTCTTGTAGATGATGAGATATTCATCAAGTCTTGTTAATTTTACATTGAGGAACATTATTCTCAAATTGTTCCACTGCTCCACGTGTGCACATGTGATGGGTGAAATGCAGAGCACAAATTTCATTGTGGTGCACTGTGTGCAGTGGTATTCACAATGATCGGATCGGAAAACTAAATCACTTTTAAATCACTTTAATCACAATTTGTAGACACAATTCAGCCTCTTTTAATACCCACTCATGTTACTGATCTGTTGCTTTTTCCAGCCCTTTGTTGCCCCATCCCAACTTTTTTGAGAAATTCAAAATGACATTTTTATGTTCTATTGTGAATAAAATATGGGTTTATGAGATCTGCAAATCGCATTCTGTTGTTGTTGCTGTTCTCAGTGTTTTTGGAATTGGGGATGTATTATAATGTACACATACAGAGGAAAAACATATTTATCATTTATAAAGGGAAAAAACACACAATTCTCACCTGGTTTAGCATGACGTCATATACATCAATGCCTTCGCTGTAGACAAAGGCCTGTGGAGAAAGGCGTGGGTAGACATTACTAACATTGCAATTGATGTTTAAACAACAGCACAGGGGAAACTAATGGAAAAACATTTGAACATTTAATTATTTAGCTTGAACTTGACTTGGGGGGGGGGATGGAAGTGCCACTGTGGTCTGACACCTACCTTTCCCAGTTTGGCTTTGCATTCGGAATCCACCGGGGCTTTCCCCTTCATCACCACGGTTTTCATAACTTCTGCACAAAAAGCATGAGAAATTAAAAAACAAAAGTACAACTAAACATCAACTCCAAGTTCTAAACTAGACAAGAGGGGTACATTTAGATGTTGAACATTTAAAGCAAAATTAAAAAGATATTTAAAGATAAATGATATGGAATTAGGCATTTTTGTATCTGTCTCACGATGTATTTTTCCCTTTAATTATTTAGAGCTTCTAATGTTTTATAAATATGTACATGTAAAGTTGAACATGACTAGTATATTAGCATTATTGTAGATATTTATCCGGCACCATTCAGCTTTTTCATTTTGAAAAACACTGCCAGCACATTTTTGAACAGTAGTGCATCAGATGAAGAAGTCTGAATAATCATGAGAACAACCAACCATATTCTTATCTAGCACGATGTTGCATGATTCCTTGTCTTTCCTTGTCTTGAACATGCTGGTATCATCATTACACCAGGAAAATCTGTCTGTTCCTCACCACCGATGCTAATCAGATTTTCATCCAGTCACTTATCACAAGACTGGACAACTTCAACTTGCTCCTGTCTGGTCTTCCTCTGAAGGCCACTAGACCTCTACAGCTTGTTCAGAATACAGCAGCATGTTTGGTCTTCACTACACCAGAGTTCTTCACTAATGAGAAGAATTCTCTGGCTTTCTGTGGAGCTCGCATCACACTTATCACCTTAAACGTCACCTACAAAGTCAAAAATGCAGCCCCTGCAGCCCTATCTGCAATGATCAAGCCGCAGGTGACAGCTCTCCCTCTTAGAGCATCCTGCTTAGCTGACTAGACCCTCTGCAGTTCTGTCTCCTAAATGTTGTACTGCACTCCCCCTGTGCATTAGAACTGCGGAGAACCTCACTGTCCTCAAATGATGGTGGAAGACCAACTTCTATAAAGAGCAAGTCAAGTTCAAGTCCTTGATGCCTGATCAGCAAATCAATTGCCAGTTAACTGGAAACAGTGTTCTGGGCCTATACACCCTCCAGATCACTCAGAGAAGTGATCGGGGTGAGCAGCTTGTTTTCCAACCCCACATGGAATGAAGCACCACAGGCTCCTCTCGTTTGTCTTCCCTCACTGGTGGAACGAGCTGCCCAGCAACATTACAACTGCTGAGTTTCTTGCCATTTTCAAGAAGCACTTAAGGAGTTCAGGCTGTATACTGCCTAGAGAACGGTTCTTAGATAGTAATATTCCATTCAGGCTTCATGTTGTCGCACTTGCTGTCTGTATTTATGGACTAAGAGGAATAAGTTGACATATAAGCACTCACTTCACTGTTGTCCTGTGCAGATAAAATGCTTGCTTGTGCCTGTACCTTGGAAGTCAAGCAAATGAATAAATGTAGCACCTAGGACAAGAACTTCTGGTCTCAAACTAACGTTCACGCTTTAAGTAAAAAAAAAACCCACATACACAGCGTTACAACAATACACCAATCAGGACAGCTGGTGAATCAGCCACAGGGTAACAGGCACCCAAGGCTCACTGATGCATGTGGGGTTTGTGGTGTGAGGCATGTGAGGAGCTTTTGTTGTACAAAATATTAATGCTGTTCTGATAGAGGGGTCAGACACACAGCCGAAGCGGTTTCAGCAGCATGAGGGACCCACTATTAGGCAGGTACTAATGTTATGGCTGATCAATGTATTATTTCCAAAGACAGAAATCCAGAAAAGGCTTAGTGGACTGTTTTTAATGAGTTTATTCCATACTGTGTTAAGCAAAAGTGATACAGAGCGTTTTCTTGTCAAACGTTACCTTTATTATCCGTTTCCTCTGTGGGTTTGGCTTTGTCCTCTTTCTGGCTCTTCCCACCTCTGCGTCTCTTCTTCACAGCACGAACCTCCTCCTCTTCATCTACTTTTTCCTCTTTAATAGAAGCAGCTCCAGTCGGCTGGGACCCATCACCACCATTCAAATCTTCTGGAAAGGGAAAGGTCAGCATGAGAATGAGTAAAAAATAATAATAACTCTCCACTCTTTCTCAGTCACAGCAGAGTCTCCTATGTCTCTTTTCATTAGACTGAACATGAATTCATCTACCTCCTGATGAGATCCAGCATACTGGAATCAGAGGGCAAAAGGCAGGTACTAATGTTATGGCTGATCAATGTATTATGCATTTATCTGCACCCAGATCAGAAATGATCAAAATTATATTAATAAGTGTTATTTATACACATACAATAATACAGTGAATCATGTAGTAATTGTTTGATTCACACTCCAACAGTGGATAACAGTATTTTATTTCAGCTTTATACCCACATTTATGGGAAAGCCTTAAAAAAAGCTGAAATGTTCATTATTCACTATTAAATTAATACTGTTAATTTAAACTATTCCTACAAGAGTTAAAACCATTAGAACATTCACTGTTTAATGTTCCAGATCACACACATGAAGATGGAGCTTCAGTGGGAAGTAGTCATTGGTCACATGTACACATCACCGTAATATCGCCATTGTCTGGTTTTTTTTGGCCACGATAATGGTGTAGAAAACCTACTGTAAAGGAGCAGGAACTTTACCTGCTTTCACAGCGTGTGCACGTATCCTCCTGCGGTATTTTGTCACGGAGTTAGTCTGTGTCATCTTGACAAGATCTACGTCGTACCCTGGACCGAGCTGCAGGGTCACAGAACTATCTTCAGCTTTGACCGCCGCGTCCAACTGAGCACACACTGCGGACGAGTACGGCTCCCACTGTCCATCGTCACCTTCCCACTGCCACACTGAAAACCAGCACAGAGCATCATTACACCATATTGTGATGTCAGATCTTTACCCATTAAAGCCCCTGACTGGCCAAGGATTTTTAAAGAGCCCATGCTCCACATTTTCCTCTGGTTTCATCTCCTCCATCACGTTTGTGTGGCCCTTTAAGTCTCCCATCTGTTCTGATTGGCTGCAGCTCACTCAAAAGGCTGAAACACTTTAGAACTTGGGGTGGGGTGCGTTATTAACTTACATAAGCAACAGCAATGCTATTGTCACCTTTCCCATATTTGCTTGGCAACCGCAGTGGGAAGCACAGAGCAATGGCTTCAGGGCTTTATTTCTGTTCACCTTTGTCACTTGGCAACATAGCCAAACAAATACTACACAGTGCATGCTCATTATGGTTTCTAAGTGTGCCCACAGCAACGCAGAAAATAACAACAACTCCAATAAAAGTAAAGTTACAGTCACACACTGATCAACAAAGGCAGAGAAAATTATAACACGTTCAAGATACTGGGCTGCTGTATTTGTGCTACGTGCTAATGTGGTCAAACGGGACTGAACCATACATTATTACCTAAATAATATAAAACCTCTTGGCCTTTTTTTACCTTATGAGTCACAAGGAAAACAAGCAATTTATTCACAACTTTTCTCCTCCCATATCGAGAATGTGGAATAATAGAGTGATAACTGTTAATAGAAAGTCATTAGAAGCTGGTTTGAGAATGGTATTATTTTTGTAAATAATCTGTTGGACTCGAATGATAACTTGTTGGATCTTTTGTCTTTAATGAAGAAATATAACAAAGGGTACACAAGGGGAACACAGGAAGGTCTGTCAAGCTATCCCTGTGCCGTTAAAACAGTCAATATACAATATTAGGCCATATTCAGTCAAGCCAGCTTTGTTGAACTTAAAAATTGGAAAGTATAAGTTACAAGAGAGCAAGTGTATTTATTAAGTTTATTAGAGCAAACCTTAAAGTGATTCTCTTCCATGAGTTTAATTCAGGAAGCATCTGCAGGCTTTTCATGAGAATCAATTGCTCCTCAAAAAGGCCTTCTCTAAATTTGTTAAGAGGCCTGTTTCACCAAAATTTAAAGAAACACAATTCAAGATAATTAACAATGCACATCTGGTGGCAGAATTTCTAAAGAGGAGATTTAAACTTGAGGTGGACCTCTGTTCCTTTTATGATACATCCTGTGAGACGTTACAGCACCTGTTTTTTTCTTGTCTGGTGTCTGTTAAGTTTTGGTTAGAAATGCATGACTGGTTATTATTTAAGACCAAGGATATCCCACAATTCAACTTGTCGCATTTTACCTATTATATAGATGACTTACATCCATCCATTTCTAATATGATTGACCTTATCATTCTCCTAGGAAAATATCACACACTGCAGTAAATGGAGACCTAGCAAACCTTCCTTTGAACGGTTTAATGATTAGCAATATTTCTGATCACTTAAGAGAATGCACTCCAGTAAACTGGTGAAAAGGCTTCATGATGACGAATCAGTTTCTGTTTTGATTTATGCCCCTTTTGCTTTGTGTCTTTAGTCTTAACTCCCTGTCTTTTCCTAAATTATTTAAATGTGAGATTTAACTTGCCCCCCCACTTTAATAATTGTTGTTTTATGTCTTTGTAAATTGTCATATATACTCAACGAGATTGTATTGTTTTGTATATGTCTTGGTTTAAATAAAAGTTTTTGTTTTTTTGTTTTAAATAGAAAAAATGAACACGCACAACAGTTTCCAACTCAAGGTCATTTGCAACAAACGCGCTGTTGCTTTTGCAAACCGAGCTGCTCGCCCCCCTAGCGTTGGTGAGCACTTCCGGGTTCGGATCATCTATTTGCTTGCATTTTTATTTAAACTAAACATTACATAGATTCATTATACATGGCGTATATATCACAGTGAAATATGTCTTACAGATAAGATTATGGCTTACAGATAAGAAAACCCTAAATTCACTGTCTCAAAAAAATAGAATATCACATAAGATCAATAAAAAAGGATATTTTAAACAGAAATGTCAGGCTTCTGAAAAGTATGTTAATTCCTATGCACTCAATACTTGGTTGTTCCTCCTTCTGCATGAATTACTGCATCAATGTGACGTGGCATGAAGGCGATCGGCCTGTGGCTCTGCTGAGGTGTAATGGAAGCCCAGAAAACAAAAAACTTAAACTTTTTTTTAAAAAAAAAATACGATCTCAGTGGAGTAGCATCTAAGTATGTTCGAGACATCAGCTTTGCTGGTATCCTGGATAAAAGTCATGGCCGAATACCCTGAGATTGCCACAACAGCACTGAAAACCTGTTGCCATTTCCGAAAACATGTATGTGTGAAATAGGGTTTTCTATCTTCACAGCAACTGAAACAAAATGGCGGAGTAGACCGAGCATAAGCAACACACTTCAGGTGTCATTGTCTCCCATTACGCCTCGATGGGACCGTCCCAGTGCAGAGAAACAAGCTCAGGGCTCTCATTGATTTAGCATTATGGTGAGTTATATATTGTCATGTACTTTATATTTGTTTTGTAGTAGTGTCTTATTTAAAAAGAACGTTTACATGTTACCATAGTGACCAGAGAGCATTAGGGGGCAGAGAGGAGGATGTTACTCTCAATGTTGTTGCCGCATTTCATGAAGATGCTGCTAATAAAGTTACATAATTACACAGTGGATTCATGTTTATTATTACATTTACAAAATACCAGTTTTTGAGTTGGTCGTACCATTTTATTTTGTTGTATTTATCTGTGACACTTTAAAAGCCAGCCCATGAAAATATTGTCTGACACGATATTCAAATTTTCTGAGACAGTGAATTTTGGCTTTTATTAACTGTAAGCCATAGTAATCAATATTCCAATAAATAAAGGCTTAATATATTTCACTCTGTGTGTAATGAATCTATATAATAATATATGAATTTCACTGTCTGAATGGAATGTCAAGAAATATTGACCTTTTCACGATATTCTAATTTTATGACCAGCACTTGTACAGACTGGAAGGAGGGAATGGTGCTAACAATATTTACACCGTTCAGGTAATTTTAAACACAGCAAAGTAATGAAACGGGCTCTTTAATACGGCATGCTGGAAGGCGATATGCAGCAGCAGAATCACAATACTGATGATATTCTGTACATAACGTGCAGGTCGAAGTATAGTAAATAATCGCAAATTTTGCTGGAATTCGTGTACTTAGCAATAATAAGCAATAATACAAGACGTTGTTCATATTCAATAAGAATATCCTTGCTTATATGGTTTCTGACACCTATCTATCTAAAATTGACAAAAATCCTGTCAGAAACTTTGTTAGCCATGTTTAGCAATAAATTAAATATTTACTTATTTAGGGCACTATTTATCGTATCCAGGCTGAAAGTAAGAATATAAGATTGACATAGTGAAATTGAAATGTAAATGTACCACAGTATTTGATATATATAAGTATTTCTGTTTAAGTCTTAGCTGAAATTAGAAATTAGCTTGGTCGAATTGTTCAGTTCCCCTTCCACTTGTGTTACCTGTTTGCACTGAAGTGTCTGGGTTTGGTCCTGATTTCACTCGGGAGCTTCTGGTTCGACGCATTTCGTCATTAAAAGAGTATTATTATTTTATTTGCGTATTTTTTTTTTTCATAAGCTAAGCAGCTAACGCAAACTCCCGCCTTCGCGCAGAGAGTTTCTCTCCCGGAACCACTTACAAGCACACTCGTGTTCCTGCACGTGTTTATTTTGATGTCGAACCGGCGTTCCTCCATGTGACTGAGAGAAGGACGTGGGCGATTCTTGTGCTGCGGACTGATGCGATTTATCTTCTGTGTAACCGGCTATATCGTCTTTGCTGGAGACGATATTATTATTTTATTTGCGTATTATTTTTTTCATAAGCTCAGCAGCTAACGCAAACTCCCGCCTTCGCGCAGAGAGTTTCTCTCCCGGAACCACTTACAAGCACAAGCGTGTTCCTCCACGTGTTTATTTTGATGTCGAACCGGCGTTCCTCCATGTGATTGAGAGAAGGACGCGGGCGATTGTTCTGCTTCGGACTGATTCGATTTATCTTTCCAGCAGGAATGTCTGTTCTGTGTAACCGGCTATATCGGCTTTGCTGGAGGCGTCGCATTGCTTTTCCACCCAGAGGCAGACAGCTGGTGAGTCGGAACGGCAAGAAAACCACCGGAACACCTATTAAGGTTTACTTTAGTGTATATTTATTCAGACTTCTTAAGTTTGCACACCTTTAAATGAAAAAATAATTATTTCAATACTATTCAATGTATCGCCCTTTTTCTGACACTGATAAATATATAATGTTTTTAAATTGTTAGTTCAGCTAAAGATGTGGTTTAGGACACAGTACTCGGAGCGACGAACACCCAGCTCTTCAGGAAATTGAGCATCAGGCTCAGTCTGAGAATTCCCCAATTGTGGAGCAGTCATCGTTTTGGGGGTGGCCAACATTTCAGAACACACTGTATCACCTTTAGGCAGCCAGCAGCCTTATAGAAAGGTGATCAGGTGTGACGGTGTCTCGGGTAACTGAAGAGTCTCTAGTTCCTAAGTGAGACATGGAACAACAATGTCAGGACCTTGAGGTGGGCAGGAATGGGCATCACCCATTCAAATATCAGCAATGCCCAGAGGTGAACAGAGGTTGACACTGCCCACCCTAAATTCAACTACGCCCACCACTATCCATCTATAGGTCCAGCCATGTGGCCTCAGGAACACTCAGATTTGTTATAAACGTTTACACAGTGATTTGGGGAGAGAGGGTTCAGGTTGGTTGTCCCACCTGACCCTCCTTTTGCCAACCAGAACAGTGGATGACTCTGTTTATGGTCACTAACACACTTCAGCCGTTTTCCAGTCTCATTTAACACTGAAGTAAAGCTGCACAGCTGCAGGCCCCAGGAAACACCCACTGATTCCCATTACAGCCCTAGCAATAGCAGCCTGCAGCATCCTGCACAAAACATCATTTAAGCTGCATGTTGAGGCCTCACTTTGGTCCTGATTCAAAGGCGGGGGAATGATAGTGATGTATCGGTTGCGAATGAAGTGGCTCGTAGAGCTGACTTTATTTCTCTAATTTTTTCTCTGTTGAAGCCACTAGTGATTGGTCAACTACATGACGTGTGACGTCATATGTGTCCACAGTGAGCAGGATGAGTGGGGGTAACAGACAAAACACACATAGAGAGAGAGGCAGAGGCATTTTATAGGTTGGTGCTAGGCCATTTTATACTTTAAAGTCAGTTATGGCTCCTGGTTAGTAATCTGGCTGCAGATTTCTGCGTGCACTGTAAGCTAGTGTAGTCTGCTGCATACAGACACGTGTACAGGAGGTTCTCGAGTTTCATTGAAGTTCCGCTCCTACTAACGTGATGTAACATGTGGACCCCCATACATGTGTCTGTAAGCAGCATCACTGTTTCGCCATAAGTCGGAACTCATCCCAGTAATGATGGCTTAATGAATGGCATATATCTATTATATGGTTGTTTTCTGGGAGTCGTAGTTTGTTTGTGGCGAGAGTGCTGGTCAAATAAACATGGATCACATACACAGCAGTAATGAAGTGAAACAGTTCCTGATCTTCACTGTAGAGTCTGTTACGCTTGGGAGCCATAATGAAGTTTCCAAACAAGCAACACAAACGAAAGAAAGCAAATGGCACAACGGCCACTACCTCATATAGCGCAGCTTGGTGCTGAGTGCATTCATCCGCACCAGTTGGCAACTAGTTCCCGTGCAAAATTTTGGCTATCGAGTGTGATGCAACACAAGGAACTTTTCTGCGTTTTGTTTAGTGAGGATTCGCCCAAGTTTGGTGATGTTACTCAGCTGTAGGAAACATAACTTAGCTACAGTGGCAACATGTGATTTGAGTGATAAATCTGTGTCTAAACGTGCCTTGCCTAATTTGACACCCAGATAATGGGCGGAGCTACAAAACCGGAAGTTCAGAGCCTCAGCAGATGACCTCTATACTCCTTCCTCCAAACACCATAATAATAGGCAGTGTAAATAATAAACATTTGATATAATGTATTGTAAAGACCCGAGGTACCCAAGCGTTAGAGTTCACACCACTATCCCCTTCATTAGTGACACCCTGATCAACGAGGAGCACAACAAATGCTCAAACATGAACACAGTAACCCCGGCTATTACAGTTTGTATTAGTAATTAGTAACACTTAATTCGTTACTTTAAGCAACAAGAACCGTTTTGGAAAGAAGATACTTTTTAGTGCGCGGGGCAAAAAGCGGGTGGAGAGTAGTCTGAATTGGGTTCCGGTTCTGTGCACCGGCTCACACATCGCACTCATTTCGCCAGCCGCGAGTGTTTCCAAGCCTGCGCGCGCCGCATCAGCCGTTGGAGCTCAATCCGCCCCTTGGCGTCTCTTGCGGGAACCCGCGCGCTGGCCCATGTTCCCTGTGCGCTCGCTCATCCTCGCGAATGACGCCCTGCTAGGGCGGCAATTGGCTCGTGTCTCAGACCTTCCCCGAGGTGATTGGTGGAGTGACGAGCACTCAAGCACGTGACCTCTACAGTGAGCTTCCTCCCGCTCCGGAAGTACAGCAGGCCGTTCACTGATATTTACATGCGGTAGATATATCTGGTGTTTGGATGATGGTAACAGTGTACATGATTCTGTGAAAGGGGTGTCGTTCACATATTAAAAGTACTATTTGTCATTTGAATGTGTGATATGACGATTACAGACGATAACTGTTTAAAAGAGTTCAGCGTGAACAGCAGAGAGAGTATTATGGGTAATATGCAAATTGGAGCTCCGTGATTGGTTTAACCTTAGTTAACAAATAAAACAGTTCAAATGGACTGTTTTCAAAAGTGTGCAGCATTAAAAGTGCTTCTTTTTATATTAATGATAGTTTTAAAATAACATTATAAAAATGATCTGGATGTAATATGTAACAACATTTATATATTAATTCTGTTTTTATAATGATTACATTTATATTCAAATATATTGCAAAAATAATGATTACATTTTCAATAATGATATACATTATTATAACAGTGTAGACACCTATTATTAAACAGTCGTATTAGCTCATGTTAGAACACAATATTATTGTTTTTGTTATGATTATTGTTTTATATACAGTGTATATATGTACGTGTGTGATTGTTTACATGTATTTTTCTCTATATTTTTTGTATATATTTTTATTATTATTATTTTATTTAACAAGCACCTTCTTCTGTGTGTGTGGCCCCAGGGTGAGAGTGCTGCAGCAGCTCTGGTCCAGCCTGATTTCCTAAAAGGCTCTCCACACAGAAAACATCCCGGAGTGACTCACCTCAAAACCCTCAGATTGCCAGAGGGCCTTCAGAGAGCAGCTCTGACCCTAATACACAGTGAGTAAAGCTTTTTCCCCTTGTTAACCTGTCATCACGTATGTACTGGTTAAAGTTTTAGACTGTTAAACATCCTGCTTTGCTGTGGTCACTGATCTAGAGTCAGAAGTGAAAGATTTGGCTAACAGATCCAACAAATTAACAAATTACCTGTGGAGCCGCAAGCGAGCTGTGGAGGCCCCTCAGCTGAGAGAGCAGGCCCTCGCGCTGGAGAAGAAATGGATCAAGAAGGAGTCACAGAGTGGTGAGCTCTGAAATATTATTATATTATATTATATTATATTATATATTATATTATATTATATTATATTATATTATATTATAATAGAAAATAAATGCCCATATTTCATTCACAATTGGACATCAAAGTGAGACATCTGGGAACTGAGGAGACCAGCTGCTGGACTTCTAGGAGAGAAATGTTGTCCCATTCTTGTCTTAGCTAATACTTTTCATATAATAGTAATATGTCTCACTTTCTATTGGGAATAAAATGTGAGTTAAGACATTTAATTAGTACAAAAAATTTAAACTTTAGTTGAGCACAGAGCGGAGTGAACACACTCAATCTCTCTCTCACGCACTGATGCTAGCAGAGTTAGTGCCTCACAGACAGGGCGGAACAAAGATTTAAAAATAAACCAGCGGAGGAAGAGGAAAGACGTGGCGAAGGTAGAGAAATTCGTGTGACCCAAGTAAACCAAGGTGTGGGAGCATTTCACACTAAATAAACAGAAAAAGTATGTTAACTGCAAAATATAATGAGGAGGAATGGAGGGTAAGGGAACAGACATAATGTTTACTCGTTATGACAAGTTAGCATTAGCTCGTTAATAACTGCTGTAAGTAGTAAAGCAGGTTGCTATAGTTACTTGGCACTTTGCATTGTAAGACTAAAGACACATTTTTATCCAATGGCCTTTTTGGACCATTCATTTTTCTATCTGTTGTCATGTATAGCTACACTGCAAAAAAGCTTTTCTTACTTAGTAATTTTGTCTCGTACGTGTTGTCTCCAGTCCAAATATCTAAAACATCTTAAATTAAGATTATTAGACAAGAAAAATGGCATGAGAAAATTAAGTGATGCTTCAAACATCTGATTGAGATTATATCTCATTAAGATTATTTTTCTTACCCCATTGGCAGATAATTTAATTTTGACTTAATTTTGAGGTGTTTTTTCAGAAAACAAGACATAATTTCTTCTGCTATTTCACGCGTCTAGTAAATGTATCTTGATTTATGATTTCTTTAGATATTTGGACTGAAAACAGGACAAAACTACTTAGTTAGAAAAGCATTTTTGCAGTGTATATTCTGTGCTTTGTCCCATATAGGTTATTATTGACAAATATATTTGTGTGTGTTGTACTTTTTAATTTAATTTTAAAGTTAATCTTAAGCTGTGTTTAAATGTATCGTATAATTTAACTATATTTTTATATAAAAACTCAAGGAGCAACATGTTTGTGCACTTTCTAAAGATATTAATTCTGTTTTTGAATAAAAGGTTAAAAATTAATGCTTTTCTTGTTTTTTGTTTTCTATCAGATTCATTGATTAATTGGAAAAATAATTGACACAGTAATTGATTATTAAAATAATCGTTAGTTGCAGCCCTAATATGCATTTTACACAATGGCTGAACTTTTTTTTATTGAGGTTGTAAATAATATATTATATTTAGAACTGTTATAATTAATATTATTTATTATTATTATTATTATTATTATTATTATTATTATTATTATTATTATTATTATATTAATTAATGAGATTAAATTTACATTTGGCTAAAATGTTCCCTTTTATGGCTCTAACCCTCAGAGTAAATTTTCATAGTAATCTGATGGGGATGAGTGCTCCCTTTAGGGAGCAGAGGAGCTGGGGGAGATGCTCATGCCTCAGGTGTGTGAGTGAAGTGTGTTTTGTCTGTGCTACTCAGATGGAGACGATCAGGTCTGTGAAGCTAAAATGCAGAAGAAAGTTTTGTCTGAGCTGAGGAAGATGACGTACCACTGGATGCCTCTGAGGTACACTTCCTGCTCACACATGTGACTCTCACACGAGGTGTGTACCCCCCTGTGCTCCTCACCTGTTCTTCATATTGGGCAGGTATGACACAGAGCTGGGTGTGCTGTATATGGCTGCTAGGCTTGCAGGAGGCTATGCTGCGTTAATGAGAGCACTTAATGAGGTAACACACACACACACAAATACACACAAACACACTCTTAATGTGAAAAAGACATAGCCCCCAATGTTACCCAGCAGCAGCTGTCCTCAAGACTGAATTACACTGATCAGCAATAACAGTAAGACCACCTGCTTAGTAGCGACTAGGTCCCCTCATGCTGCTGAAACAGCTCCTCTTTGGGATCAGACCCCACTCCCCATATGCATCAGTGAGCCTTGGGTGCCCATGAGCCCTGTTGTTCTTCCCTGGATCACTGTTGGTAGCTACTAACTACTACAGATGTGGAACACAACACAAGACCTGCTGTTTTGGAGATTCTCTAGCCATTACAATAAGACCCATAGATTCTTACACCCCTGCTTTCAGCACATCAACTTTAGGAACTGACTGTCACTGTTGTGAAATAACTATGTAGTCAATGTTCTTCACTTCACCTGGCAGTTGTCGTAACTGTAATGCTGATTGGTTTGTATCTGTGCTTTTTGTGTGTTTAAAGATGACAGTACAGAGTTTTCCTTATGAATAAGTTAATTAGCTCTTCTCTCATTGGCTGTAGATATGGTAGGGGATTTCAGGGGGATGTGTACCTCCTGTTGGGATCTACCTGCTCAAACACACCTGTTCCTACTGTGTATGCTCCCATTGGGAGATGCACTCTGTTAAAAAGAACCAGTCACCTACTGGGGGAGGGCTGGGGGTGTGTCTACTTTTTGGCAGGACAAGTCAAATGTCCCCAGTTGTTTGTGTCTTCTGTACACACTGTGGGCTTCACCTGTGAATTCCCTCCTTCTAGGTGAAGAAGAGAGACCCATCATTTGTGCCTCGCTCTCTGCTGGACTTTGGCTCTGGGCTTGGCACGGCTCTGTGGTGAGGAGGACTGTGGAATCTTCTTCCTTTTTTATGGCTATGCTGTAGTACATGGGGCTGGGAATAATAATAATAACAATAATTATGGTGGTGATGGTGCAGAAGGTCTTGGGTTCAATCCTGTGGTCGGCCACAGGTGTCTCCCTGTGTGTGGGGGTTTCCTCCCACTGTCCAGAGGCTTGTGGTTTAGGTTAACTGGCTGCTCTAAACTGTCCAGAGGTGTGTGTGTGAATGGTTGTCTGTCTCTGTGTTGTCCTGTGTTGGGTTGCTGTCCTGTCCAGGATGATGCCTTGGGCATATAGTCAGCTGGGATCAGCGCCAGCTTACCCACCAACCAAAATGGATATATGATAGTATTTATAACAGTAATAATAATACATTTATTTATAGCACACCTTTCATACATTGAAATGCGTTTTACTACAAGAAGAAATTTAACAGTGTTAAAAATTTAAAAATGTATATTCTAAAAGAAAAATTGAAAACAAAGAAAGATGAATACATTATTATTAATAAATAAATGTAATAAATAAGAGGTTTATCATTAAGAAAAGAAAAACATTGTGCCTAATGCCTGGTTTTGCTGGTGTTGGATCTGCTCTGTTAATGCTCCACAGGGCTTCACACACACACTGGGGAGACTCACTGAAAGAGTATGTGTGTGTAGACTCCTCTGGGGCCATGAACACTCTGGCCGAGCAGCTCCTCACAGGTGGGTTTCACACTCCAGCCTGAAGTAAAGTGGTCCAGACTCTCGCACGGCTGCCGGGACGTAGCTTATGGTTTGTTCTGTTTGCACAGGAGGTAGCGGGCCGCTCATCACACATGTTTACTTCCGGCAGTTCCTTCCTGTCTCTCCAAAGGTGAGTTCACTCCCTCACTTTCCAAACATTTATGGACATTTTATGTGGGTGTGGGCATGTTGAGCCAAACAAAACCTTCAACAACACTGCACAACAAAGTCTTGCTTCCTGAAAGTTTTTTGGATTGTGACAGGTACCTACTGGGTTTGCACAAATATAGTTTTGGTTTTACTGCATCACGTACAAACTCAAAATAGACATTTATATGTTTATATGTTTGCTGGGCACCCCTTGATAAATAACAGATTTTGGTGATTTTGTAATTGAAAAGATGTTAACACAGTCTCTCTAGGACATGGAAAAAATACACAATATTTTCAGCATTGATGCATAGTTATGGCACTGTGCACCCTACATAATCAGTACTTAGTAACATCTCCTCTGACAGATATCACAGCCTGCAAACACTTTTTATAGCAGATTTTCTCTCATTCGTCCTTGAAAAAGGCTTCTAGTTCTGGACAGTTAATGGACAGTGAGAAGATCCCACTGACGGTTAATGGACAGTGAGAAGATCCCACTGACAGTTAATGGACAGTGAGAAGATCCCACTGACAGTTAATGGACAGTGAGAAGATCCCACTGACGGTTAATGGACAGTGAGAAGATCCCACTGATGGTTAATGGACAGTGGGAAGATCCCACGGACGGTTAATGGACAGTGAGAAGATCTCACTG
>JBBIGC010135286.1:0-22963 GCA_037576955.1 Lepidarchus adonis
CACACACACACACACACACACACACACACACACACACACACACACACACACACACACACACACACACACACACCTTCCCAGAAAAGCACTGGCAGGATAAGGCCATAAACAAACCACCGGCACTTCACATTGAGATCCCTTTATAAAATACACTATACGTTTAAAATTCAGTTATTAATGGGGTCTATAGCACCTTAAAACCATTAATAAGCAACTAATGATAACTTAAGCAACAGTAATAAAGCTGACAGTTGTAATGTTGGCTGATAGAGAAAACAAAGTAAAATCAATAACTGGCTTGAGCTTTAACAGTTGAAATGACTGTGGGTTCACTATTTGGCAAGAAAAAGAACATCATAAAGTGTACTATTAAAATCACTGTAATAAGACACAGATATGCTTTTGACTGTATGAACATGTGAAGTGTTTAACTGTTACTGCGCTCGCAACTACCTCCTCCTGCAGAGATTTGGCGGTGAGGCGAGATCTTTCAAGCTCTAATCCTCCATCCCTCAGCTGCTTCTGGAGCTCGGCCAGCTCCTTCCTGTTCTTCTCCTTGTACACATCTATCTGCTCCTGCAGCTCTTGAGTGGAGCTCTGAGATGCCTCCACTATCTCACTCATCTGCACACACACAAAGTTAAAAACGTTAAAAGACAATGTGGGCTCTTATATAAAGGCCAGCTACAGTCTGAGCGCCCAGAACACATTCAGCATTTATAATCACTGCTGTGATGTCACTATATCGTTCAGAAAACCATAGTACAATGAAAACCAAATATTCACTGCTTAGCCTATGGCTATAAATCCCTTTCAAGATTCAAAATTCAAGATGCTTTATTTGTCACATACTAGGTTATACAAGTTTGACCAGCAGTGAAATGTAACCTGATGTGCTCTGTGGACCATACGGAATAGAAATAGAAAATCAAGTAAATAGAAATACAGATCAAACTTTCCTGAGTTCAACTAGTTTCAAACTGAGTTTCTGTCGTCATTATGATTTTAAAAGAGTAAACACAAGTTGTCTGACAATAAATGACTTCAGCCAAACACGAACCATGAGTGTGTTATTATTTTCTGAAAAATGGCCAAGAAATGATAAATTCTGTCAGGTTATGTTAAACTTATGAGGACAACTGTAGCTCCCTCCACAGATTCTCAATGGGATTCAAGTCAGGACTTGGGCTGGGCAACATTAATGTTGTTGTCCGCCAACCATTTCTTCACCACATGTGCTGTGTGTTTTGGGTCATTGTTATGCTGAAATGTCCAGTGGTGTCCAAGGCCAAGTTTCTCTGCAGACTTCATAATGTTGCTGTTGAGAATTTTGATGTATTGCTCTTTTTTCACCTCTCATTATCCTCCTGGCAGCACAGGTGTCACTTTTGGCTTCCGACCATGTCCTCTGAGATTTTTCACAGTGTATATTATATATATATATAATTTTTTATTATTATTTTATTTTTTATTATTTATTTATTTATTTATTTTACAGTATCGTTATTGTGAATATTGTTGGCCACGATAATGATGTAGAGACAATCTGATATCATGACAGCTATTGCCAATCAGTCCCACCAACATTTAAAACAAACTTTCTCATTATGGTCCTCAGATGTTCTCACCCCCTAATTTAGGTTGCTACTACAGTTTCTAAACCTACATCCAATGTCAGCAAAAATGTATCTTCCCCAAAACAGAATCTCACTCTGCTGCGGTGCGAC
This sequence comes from Lepidarchus adonis, assembly GCA_037576955.1. NCBI lineage: Eukaryota > Metazoa > Chordata > Actinopteri > Characiformes > Lepidarchidae > Lepidarchus > Lepidarchus adonis. The sequence goes on from JBBIGC010135286.1 coordinate 1,728, forward strand.
CTACCACACTACAACAAACATGGTAGGACCCTGCCCTTGTGATCAGAGGTGCAGGTTGAAGCCCTGGCCCAGGCACGAGGTACCCTTACGCAAGATAAAAACTTCGAAAAGGCTACAACATGGTGGAGGTCTGCTGTATCACTAGAGGAACATTGGGTCGGAATAATTTCAACGATACAGAGATAAATGCCCCACCCATCTCACCTCCCTCTGCAGCTTCTCCACAGTTCTATCCAACAACCTCCTCTCCTCCTCAATCTCATTCTTGGTGCTTTTAAACTTCTCCTTCTGACTCTTTTCCTCCTTCAGACGTTCCTCTAGCTCCCTCTGATCCTGTGTCAGTTTGGTCAGGTTTTTCTGAGGAGGAAAAAGAAAAAAAAAATCAGGCAGAGAATGGCCTCAATGTCCTTTTCCCAGGCCCTTTCCCTTTGGCGTGGTCCATGTGTGTGAGGGCACAGACTGACCTGTACATCCTCCAAGCGGGTGGTCAACGCTCTGTTTGCTCTGCTCATTTCTTCCTCTTCTTCTCTGATCTCGGCAAGCGACTCCTCCAGCTGCCTCTTCTCTTTCTGCCACACACACACCCACACACTTACTATAGAACATGTAGGAAAACATGGATCATAACAGCAAGCAGATCACCTGATGAATTTAACCCTTTAAACGGTCTTACAGTGGGCCCAAATTAATTTCCTGATGAACAGTAGCAGTAAGTTTATTAATTTTCTAACTGTTCCCCCATATTAATAATAATAATGACAATAATAATAACAATAATAGAATAAGAAAATATCCTATATATAAATAAAAAAATTAAAATAATTAAAACTATCTATAAATAAATTATAATTATTATTATTATTATTATTATTAATGATTATTATTGGTGTTTTCATTGACGCTGCATAACTTTCTGCCTGTTTTCATTAGTTGTTTTAGTTTACATATATTGTACTTACGTAAACATCTATACCTCACATGTAAATTTATATGCTCATACTTATATTTTCAACTGGATTTTATAAAAAGAAATTTTAACGGTTATATGCCTTTTTATATTGTTATCTGAATAGCTGCCCTTTATCATGTTGTTTTGAATTGTAACTATAGTGTTTCTGTTTCTGCTTTGCTTCCACTTCTGTTTCTATCTTTGTTAAACAGAGTATGTAATTTCCCACGGGATTAATAAAGTTCTTATCTCAAATGTTTTCATTGTTATCACATCCATAAACCACAAGCAGGTGCCATCGACTTAAAGCTAAACAAATGTGGCCCTTATCATCCCCTTTGGAATAATGTTATTTCTACATCTATTATTGATATTTCCACTTACCGGTAATTCAAATAATGCACAAAGTCACCATGGATGTATTGATAGCTCACGTCCTACAAAATATGATGAGCAACTCATGCAGAAGAGGGGGTTATGAAGAATCCCATATTTCTACTAGCGTTTCATTGGTAAACCATATTAAACTCCATAGCAAAATGTGATTATGTTACTAAAAAAATAACATCGTCATAAACATGACAGCCTGTTTAAGGGTATACATGTGGGCGATACAGCAAAAATATCATGATACTTTGGGAATGTCATGGCAAATATTTCATCATCTGTTACGATGAAACAAAAAAAAGTGTATTTCTAAAAATTAAAAAAAAAAATCTAAAAAAGTGTAATAAGCAATTTTTTTCAGCATTTCCCACACTACAGTACAATACCTTCAATAAGCCAGACTAAAAATGCTAGAGGAGATGTCTAAAATACTGACCATATGATATCCTGAGTGTGTCATACTGTGACCACAATTTATCATGATTATTATTAATATCGCCATATTGCCTGGCTCTTAATAAAACACTTGACAGCCTAAGGAGTGGAATTAAAGAGCTGGTCCAAATAAGCAAATTGAAATGAAAGGATAATCACAATATCAGACTAGATATACCAGAACCAGAGGGCAGCACCAATGGGTTAATGCTGTTCGTGCTCCTAAAGTCCAAAGGCTTGTGGTTTAGGTTGAATGGCTAATCTAATTTGCCCAAAGGGCGTCTCAGAGTTGCCCTGTCATAGGTTGGGCCTCCTGTCCAGGGCCCACGGTCAGCTTGGACCGGCTGTAGCTTCCCCATGACCCAAAATAGAAAATCAGCTTGGAAAGTGAATGGATGAAGATTTTTGGATTTCTGGAATTGGAACCAAGTTTCTGGGGTTATAACGAAAATAATACATCTGCTGCTGAAATTGGATGCTCGTGTGTGTGTGTGTGTGTGTCTCATGCTCTCTCACCTCTAGGCGGTTGGCCCTCTCCCCCAGTCGACTTTCTTGCAGCTTGGCCTCATCAATGATGCGGTTCAGCTTGGCCACCTCGTTCTCCAGTTCCTGCACCCTCTTCCTTAACCGCTCCACTTCCTGAGACAGACGTCCCACCTGACCTTCCGCTGCCCCCCGTGCTGCATCCACCTCCACCTTCTCCTTACACACCACTGCATTACTCTGATTGCGCACACACACACACAAGAGAGAGGGCGAAAGAGTCACAGTGGTTAATTATTAACCTTGGTTTACATTTGCTATTCTCTGAACTTCAGTGGTCCTTAGAATTACATGCAGGTTTCAGCTCCGGCTCTATAAATGGCTCAATAAAAGTGTGAAATCTGTCAGAACGTTTTCTACCCCTGCACCCACGGAGCAGTGTAGTAGAATGGTACCTTGCTCAAGGGTACTTAAATGCTGCCTAGGCTGGCACTAAGCCACCACTGCCATGACCACTCAATGCATGACTGATGGATGCTCCAGTGGTGGCCTATTGGTTAGAACATTGCCCTTGTGATCAGAAGGTCCCAGCTCAGGCAGCACTGAGGTACCATTGCGCAAGGTACTGTCCTGCTACACTGCTGATACTGGAAGAGTTAAATGCAGAGGTTACATTGTGTAATGTAATGAGAGTAATGAGAGGCTTTTACAAGAAGAACTTGTTACTGTGAACACAGCCACTTACACAAACAACCATGTTGGAAGACAGATCCCGCTGTCATGAAAAATATGTTAATCTGTTTCAAACGAGTCAAATTATTGTCATCAAGCAAAGAAAACAAAGAAAAGGAGATTGCTGAAACTACTACAATTGAGTTAAGAAGTCTCCACCGCATTATTCAGAACTGGAAGGATAATGGGGGAAATAAATAATCATCACAGAAGAAATATGGTAAAAAAAAATCTAGAATGACTGATCGGCAATCACTTAAATGTTTGTTTATGTTCAATAGAGAAAGTAAGAGCATTTCCACAAACACTCAAGGGAGCTCAAGGAATTGGGACTAAACAGCTGTGTAGCCTTAAGAAAATCACTGATCAGTGAAGCTAATCGCTTAAAATGCTTCAAATAGATAGGGAGCATAAAGAGTAGACCCTGGAGCAATGGAAGAAAGCCATGTGGTCTCATGGGTCCAGATTTACTTAGTTCCAGAGCGATGGGCACATCAGGGTAAGAAGAATGAATGAATGAAGTGATGCACCCATCATGAATAGTGCCTACTGTACAAACCTATGGGGGCAGAGCTATGATCTGGGTGTTGCTGCAGGTGGTCAGATCCAGGTTCAGCAATGTTATGTGCCGAAAGAATCAGGTCAGCTGACTAACTGAATATACTGAATCATCAGGTTGTTCAATCAGTGAATTTTTTCCCTAATGGCACGGGAATATTCCAATATGACAAAGCAAAGATTCATCGAGATCAAACTGTGAAAGAGTGGTTCAGGGAACACAAGATCATTTTCACACAGACTGGCCAGAGTCCAGACCTTAACCCCATTGAGAAGCTTTTGAAAGTGCTGGGGAAGAATTTCGCAGTGGTCCAACTCTCCAATCATCTCTACAAGATCTTTGCAAAAACTTTATGCAACTCTGGATGGAAATAAATGTTGACATAGTTGTATGACAGTTTTGGGAAGGTTTTAGAACAGGAAGATACAAAACATTGTTTCTCTACAACAACCCATTTCAGAATCAGAATAACTTTATTGTCCCGGAGGAACTTGCTCATTCCAATGAAACTGCTCTCGATTTACTTCTTCACATCTTAATTACTGAAATATGATGTCTCCACCGCAATGCCCATAATGCTTCAATGTGATTAATGGACAGTGGTGAACTAGCGGTAAGGACACTGCCCTTGGGGGGGGGGGTCGCAGGTTCAAGTCCCATCCCAGGCACCACTGAGGCACCCTTAAGCATTGTAGTGTTCTACAACCGGGGGCTGTCGATAGCTGCCTACAGCTCCACGTGTGCACGTGTGCTGGGTTAAGTGCAGGTTAAGAGGTCATATTTCCTTGTTGTGCACTTTGTGGGACTAAGCGTGTTCACAATGACAAAGCGTAGCAAAAAAAAATAATAATTTGAGAGAGCTATATATAAAATGAACTAGAATTTAACCAAAGTCCTCCATTTAAGGCACAGGGTTTGATGTAGAAGGCCTAAGAGAATGGCACACAAAAAGGCCTCCTTAGGCCCAGCCTTCAATAACACAAAAAGCACCATCACTAACGGAGCGAGGGGCTTTATGGGACTGCTCCATTCCACATAATCACTCCGGTCCATTTAGAGTCAGCTGGGCATGACCACAACAGTTCCTCAATGGTCCTGCACCTGCCACTTCCAAAAGCGCTCTTGGTGCCTTTAAGCCGGAGCACTACTGCTTGTTAAGCATTTGTCTGTAAACACGACCAAATTCTCTAATTAGGCTGAGCCCTGCATGTGGCTGTGAGATTTTGTAAGGCAGGATTTGGCTCTTGGGTTCACTCTGACCTTTTCGTGCCAACTCCTATGAATGGAGGAACCTGCCCTGGTGGTTTTCCCCTTGGAGCTGTATGTGTGCGACATGTTCTGAAAGCTTCTTGCATAACCCCAACCCCCTTGACAATAAAGGAGGCTGGGCAGATGCTCAGAAATGCCCCTTTATGGCGCTCTGTGGTAAACAAACCCGAAATCTAACGTGGCGTCACTGTCAAGAGGGAAGGTGCTGATGACAACAGAAAGCCTACACACAGCAAGGTTTGTCCTAAAACTGGAAGAGCTGGTCCAACGCCAGTGATGTAGGCATGTCAACAAACAGGTTTGGTCATCCAGGGTGAGAGAAAACCATGCTCTTCTCTTATCAGAGGAATATTTGCTTTATTTAAACTCCAGTCACCTTCCATATACTACATACAGCACACTGGTTATTATCATTCATAGAGGAATCACACTTGCACATATATAAATATTAAATGTAAGCGCTATGAGGATTTAATTTAAAGCTTTAGATATTGGATGAGCTAAAGTGATTTAGGCTTAAATCAGATCCAGCAGCTTCTAGAAAAAACAAAACCAAAACAAACCCAAAAGGCCGGTTTGCTTACAGTGCATACATCATGACAAAAGCTCAAAGCGGTTTCAGGGAATTCCTCTATAGGCAACAGGCCTAATTTACAGTCCATTATACACACCTGGTAGACTAGGAGTCTAGGGTCTGAGATTACAGCCACACACACACACACACACACACACACTAATGGAGTTCAGGACTAATGGAGTGAAAACACAGTTTGAACGAAGCAGTTAGCCATCAGTCAGATGAGGACACACTGGGGGCAACTGTGTGTGTGTGTGTGTGTGTGTGTGATGTAGAATTCAGGGCTATAATGCAAGATTTTCTTCCAAACAGCTACAATATGAGAGAGCATTTCATCATACGTACATAATTCTCTCTCTCACTATATAATTACCAATCTCTCTCTCCTTTTAGATTTTGTTTCAGTCTTTTTCCTGCTCTCTCCATCAATCAGTCTCTTTCTCTGTGCCCCCCCCCCCCCCATTTCTCTCCATCAACCTTTTTCTCATTTTTGCCTTTTTCTCTCCCACCTTCTCTCACTTTATTGACACAAATGGAAACGGGTACACAGCAAAAGGAGTTAACAGTAATCATGTAAAACATAAATAAGATCTAGAATCAGATTAGACTATTGATTTATCAATAAATAACATCACTAAAGGAATAGATTAAGGAAAAGAAATCAATAAGGTCAATATTGTCCTGAATGGTGGTCTGTCTGTTTGTGATGGGCGGCCACAAATCTGGCTGTGTGTGTAAATGTCCCTCTCTGTCTGTCTGTCTGTCTCTCCCAATATACAGGGCAGGTTCTTTGTTCCTGCAGCGGAGAAGCTCAGGGGAGATGCTGCTCACCTTCGTTAAGGGGATCTGGGGGTCTGAGAACTGTAAAATCAACATGAAGGTAACTCCCTAGATTACTAGGGCCCTAACCTACTCGTGTCAAGAGGTCATGGGGGAGGAGCCAGGAGGAGCTACAGCCACAGAAGACAGAAAATACTCTTCAGACTCAATTAACAACATACGCTAAGGACCGTGAAGAGGTTTCTATCAGACAGTTTCTATGGTCACTGCTGTTTTGGTCAACTGCGTCAGAAAACAAGTGATGCGTCATGTTGGTTACGCTACGGGATCAAAGGACACAAAACAACCAGCCAACCGTACACACTTCCCTGAACACCTCCAGGAGCGCAGTCCTCAAAAACCCAGATGGGAGATGATCTCACTGAGCATTTTATCATCAGGTCATTTTTTTACTCAACTACACTCCACAAAGTGCTAAATAACAGTCGCACGACCTCATGTCCACAGCCATGACGCTTTGTTGGCCTTTCCTTCTTTCTTCTCACAACAGACTGGACACCAACACGAGCAATCACGAGTAATGATGAACTGAGCACTCGCCCTTTACACAGCAGGAGTGTAACCATTATCATTCAGTAACAGAGGGAGACAGACAGAAAGAGACAGACAGACATACAGAAGGTGAAGGAAGGAGTGAGACACAAAGAAAGACAGAAGAGAGACTGAAAAAATGAAAGAGGAAGCTTGTGAGAGAGACACACAGAGAAAGAATTGCAAGAGAGACAGATAGAAAGAGAGAGAGCAAGACTCAAAGGGAGATAGTGAGAGAGAGTTAGCAAGACACAGAGAAAAAGTAAGCGGGCAGGTTTTAGGGAGAGAGAGGGAGACGGCCCTCACAGAAAGAGACAGAGAGGGGGAGAGAGACACATTCAGACGTGCCAGCGCTGTGAGGATTCGACAGAGCTGAGCACCATCAACACTGTCAATGATTACAACAGATCTGCTGAAGATCCTCTCAGGTCAGAAGAAAAACACTTCATCCCTCGACACTGAGGTTTACTATATTCCCTGAACACAGAACAGCAACAATCAACCTAACCAAAGCGATCTCACACCCACACACACTCTCACACGCACTAGAGCACCTCTAAACAGCCAAATCTGCCATAATCCACTCTCAAAATCATCAAAATCTAAAAACTATAATCTGGGGACTGAAGGCAGCTGTATTTTTAATCACAAGTCTATAATGTGCTGCAATCCTCTGTAGATTGCACTGCATTAAAGCCCTCGCAACTCATTTCAAATATTTCTCTGTAAATGAATCATTCAGATGTAAACGGTCATCCAGAGCGGTCAAATGGTGAATTGTAGAAAAACTATGGGCAGTGATGGCTCAGAGATTAGACCCTTGCCCTTGGGATCCAAAGTCCTAGCCCAGGAACCACGGACACGACACCTAAAGCTTTCTTTTCCTCATTTAAGCTCAGCTTTCCTACATTTTGTCTAGCAGCGTGAGTGGCATCATTAAGCCATGGTGCATGTTTTAGTTTTGGGTACATGGATTTAAACAGTGCAATAGTGTCAAGAATCTCAGAACGTCTACGATTTTCCTGTAGACCAGCGTTGGATTTTGCAAGCGGTAAGGAGGTATCCCAGTTAGCAGAGACAGGAGAAACATTTTTGCCATCCATGGTCATAGAATCTCATAGATTCAGCAAAGCAGCGTATTTATACATCAATATCTGGCAATCATAAACCAACATCAAGTTGATGTGAATAAAAAATGATAAAAACGGTAAAAACACAGTCAAATGTGACAGAGACAGGTGGCAGGCCGCAGACACTGGTGCCATCTTGGATGAGGCAGAGTGGTTTGCTCTTTTATTTTGCCATTTTATTCACTATCCACACCCACCAGTTAGCCTGGATGCATCTTCTGATGTTTTGCAGGTGATGTCGATAATGGTAAAACAGTGGGGAAATTGACAGAGTTGTCTTCAAGGACTATTTTTTTTGCCCTCCATGTATCCCTCCACCGAGAATGTATAGTCTTCAGGCAACCTTCACAAAACAAATATCCTGGTCACCAGTAATAACTGTTTAATGTAATAACCTGCATTAAAGAAAGCTTTTAGAGGCATTAAACATAAGATATTTGGTTCCATTTGTCAGTAGTGTCAATAATTTTCTTATGTCCCTAGAATGGATTTTACACGGAATAACTTCTTCATGGCTGAAAATCTCAAACTGAAACAATGTTGAAATATCAGTGGAATTCCACTTCAACTGGTCAAATGAATCACTGCAATTATCTCCCAACACCTAGACACAAGACAAGTTCTAGAAACAAAGAATATTGCAATGTTACTCAAAGCATGTGAATATTGTAGGAGAGCTGAGGAACAACCTGTACTTATGAGAACACGGAGAACCGAAAAAAGCACAGTCAAGGGAACGCTCAGCTACTTGGAGTATAAAAGTTCCCAAAATTCATTTTATTTGATTTTATCTTTTTAAAATGAAAAATAGACACTTTCACAGGTGTTTACAGTAATAATAACTCTTCCGAACAGCATTCACTTTTACTGTAAAGGCTGAAGCAGTAAATCTGAACACAAAACACTAGAAGAGATAAATAGGAAACAATTTTACAAAGAGAAACAGTGAAAGAAAAAGAAATTATTAATTTTTGTCTTTTCTCAGTGCTATAGTAACTATATTCTAATGTTACAGGTTGTGATTTTCTCTTATGATGCAATTCATTCCATACCACAGAGTTAGTAACATAACCGAAAACCTCATGCTGAATTCTGCAAGTGCTCCATGCAGCACCCAACAGCACATCTGCTTGTTTAGTATTGCATCACGTAAAGATGTAGTCCATCTTTTTCTCCACATTTCTGCTTAATAAAGTGGTAAATATGTAAACAAGATCATTAAGCTTGTTGTGACTCCCGAGAACCTTATGGAGAATGAATGGTCCACAGCAGGGAATGGAACCAAATGTCTAAAGATGTTAACAGCCTCTTCCCAACAAGTCATTACATTAAATGGTTATGTAGAACCTTCTCGATGCACGAGACAGTTTCAATAGTTTAGACAAGATGGTGTATGTTCACTGGTGGTTTCTCAGCCATTGAACTGTGAAGAAATCTGTTCAATCGCTGATTTTATCAGAGGTGCAGTGTTTTAGCTGGGCCCTACATTAGCCTTCAGTGCCCCAACTGCTCAAATATTATCGTCCTCGCCACTGAGCACTTGATTTAACAATAGAACAGGAAAGAGCGCGACACAGATAAAGATAAAAGACGCAAGCTCAAAAAGCCGCCCTCACTCTCTAATGGCAGCAGCAGCACCTTCAAGCTCAAGGCTCCAAATAAGCCTCAGTCGGTTTCTTCATACAGTCGGTATGAATTACAATAGCCCTCGTATGGAACAAAAGCCTCATAGACACAGAGGAGAGCGAGCACACTCTGGAAATGAAGGAGCACTGCTTGAGAGCCATTGGCCCCTTTCCAGTTAGAGTAAGTCTCCTGGAATCAGCTCGTCTGCTCAGAAACGCCACAAGAGAACGTTCCTGTGAAAGAGGAGTGCTTTGTTGGTGCCGAGCTGAGCCGCGAGGTCATGGCTTTGGGCTTCTCCAGCGCGCAGGTTTCAAGGGTTTCTACACAGCCTCACACGAGTGAAAGGACAAGGCCTTTAGTGAAGCCAGATACAAAGCCACAAAACCCAAAACCCTCAGAAGCACCAAGTTCCTCCACACTGGTCCTACTGTTATTAATCACTGGGCTGAGTAAGGACAGTGGTGCGAGTGTAAAATCATCAAAATAATAACAATATTAATATTTACAGATCCACTTATTTGTGAACAAAAAGATACATTGATAATAAATTTAATTACATAATAATAGTAATAATAATTTTTTTAAAAATCACTTATGACTTTAGAATAAAATGACAATTACATACTACTAGTAATAACAAAAATAATAATAATAAAATAAATAAATAAATAAATAAATAAATAAAAATAATAATAATATAATTCCACTTATGTAATTTATCATTTTGTTCTATAGTCATAAATAATGATAATTATTATTAAACTATTTTCCTTCTTCCAAATGATGAGTGCTCATATGAGTTTGAGCACTGAGTTGTAGTAGAGAAGCTAAGCCATACAGAGAGAAAGCCATAATGACAAACATGATGTTAAAGGAAAGTAAAAACAGCACTGTCCAGTCCAGCATTAATATTAAGATGTCTTGGCTTTGCTCCAGGACGCAGACCATGTAAAATACGCTCTGCTCTTCTGTTTTCAATCCACTGCCAGCAAGGTCAAACCCATTGTGAGTTCAAGGGGAAGTCCTCGGTTTTCACCTCTACTCTTAATTCTCCACACGCCGCAGCCTGCAGAGGTCTCCACAGGGAGTCTGCTGGGACCCTCATCCTTACGCACGCTTTGGCAGTGAGAACCCCGAGTACACTGGCCATGTCAGGCAGCCATGCAGGAGAACAATGAGCAGAAGAATTCAGGTCACTGCTATAGCCTGTGCGCACCCTGCTATAACCTCATCATGGCCCATTTACCACAGTCCAGGGGGGTGTTCAAACAAGACAGAATACCACATCTTAAAATAATTTTTTAAAAAAATGTTTCACTTTCAATTTTACATGACCACTTTCCAACACCTCAATGGTTTTTTGGTATAGTGCCTTTTAGGCTGAGCTTTGTTCTGATTGGCTACCCGTATTGGGTCACATGTTAAATACAGTTCAGACTGAAACATTCTGTATATAAAAATTTTATATGATTAGACAGCACTGAACTAGAATCAATAGAAATAAAATACAATAGATACAGTGAACAGTACGTTTGTAAATGTGTTTGATTACCATTTCCAGAGTTCTCCTCATGGAAGCCCAATATTATTTGTAGTAACTATCAGATCCCTGATTTGGGATCAATCAGTGGTTAAATCAATGGCTGCTCCTGAGAGTTTCACACATTCATGCAAAGACTAGAGGAACTGAGGGGGAATCACCAAACTTACACTGATCTAACAGCTCCCAACACATAACTTTTTACACTTTTTAGTTTGTTTGCATTTATTCTAATGATAAACTTGTGTTTTTGCTGAGATACATGGGCACAATTTGTACAAATACATATACCTTTGCAGCTATATATATATATTGATGGTGACATTATACCGTAGTTGAGAATAAACAATTAAATTGATAAAATTTTGAACTTAGATATCATGCTGCAACTCAAGAACTACGCTGCAGAATTTAAGCTCAAGGTTGTTGCTTTTGCGAAGTACAGCTGCAATATCTGAGAGCAATTGTTGTTCTGTGATGTTAAAGAATTTGATTTGGAATGATTTAAAGAAAGGTACTGAAGAATTTACATTGACAAATGATTGACATCATTGTACTGCAGAACCCCACCCTCCAAATTTCAAACTCATCTTTTCTTAGTCAACAATATACTTTTTATCCTTTTGTTTTTGTTAAACGTAGCTTGTATTATATGTAACGTAATGTAGCAAAGGGCTGAAGAAGTGGATGCCCGTTCAATGTGACAGCGGCAATTAAGTGACAGAACATCGTCACTGATCTATTTTTGCTTTGCGTTGCTTTTCCAGCTGTTCATTGCTGCAGTAAACAGTACATTTAAATTCATTTGGGGATGTCATCTTTTTCTGCACTGAATTATACTTTTAGCAAATGTGTTTATGTTTTTAGATGGGAAGCTCCATTTAAGCAAACCGCACCCAACACCAGGTTTGCAAAATTTATCTAGAAGCCATGGCCTATTGTTGGGGAAATCTGGTATATGTGTGTATACACACACTGCATATTCTGACATCACAAGAACAATTACTCAGGCTGTTTTATGGATTAGGTTCCATATATGAGATATATACACAAAGTCTACATTGTCAGTCAGCAGAGGGTTGTACTATAATGACCCTGGGTTCAGGGGAACAGGACGCATATGGAATATCATCACTCAACTCCAGCTGAGCTTCATTTCCGCCCAAGGTGCTATAGATGTGATTCTTTCTCATCTTCCTCTCACTTCTACTGCTTTTCCTCTCTTCTCATTCTTTTCAAATCACCCCCCAACCCCAACCCACCCCACAGTCATTGCCTCATGGAACCGCCCGGAACAGTGCTGCTATCATCAGCTGAGGAAACAGACCGCGTCCTGTGGGACTCTCCATTTCCCAAACAGCCGAGTCACCACTGCCTTGACTCCGGAAACCAGACAAACACATGGGGCAGCAGCAAACCCAGCATCCACCCCAGGAGACCGAGGACAGCAGCGCTTACTGACAGCAGTTAGTTCTATGCAATTTGCCTAGAAATTCCACACTTAACCTACATATAGTCACACAGGCTGGTGTCTGGGGTTTGCTTCTTCAGTTTCGCCCTGGAGCCATGATGCTATTGTAGTAAATAAAGCACAGAAGCTTATAGCAACCACACACCTCATCATCACACACTTGTCTTAAACTGTGTCAGATTGCTCTATAACCTCTTGTGTATGTGGTTTCTTATACCGTATGACACTCCTCTATAAACAGGGACAACATTACAGAATAAAAGGCCTCAGCCTTTACCGTGGCTGCGCCGATAAATGACAGTGAGTCCGAGAAATAATTTGTCCAGGAAATGACTGGATGGCCCATTATTTTTCAAAATCTGCTGATAACTCCAGGATCTTCTATCTTAGTTATCATTTTAAGTTCAGCAGAGAAGCAAAATGACACATTTTTATCCATGTTGTTGGTGCTGCCTCTTCAAATTCAAAATCTCCCTTTGTAAACACACTGACCCACTTACTGCATTTGTGTCATGCTCATTACAATACAACAGAGAGCGAGAGAGAGGTCAAAGAAAAAGAAAGAAAGAAGAAATAAAAAAGAGGAGAATGGCCCAGGCCAGCAAGCGAGTCCCCATCAGAGCCCCTTTAGATTAGTGACGGCCTGCCACTGCAATTAAGCCGCAGAGAGGGTGATTTACTGCTCCACTTTACAGCATTCTTCTCCACATGGGGCCAACTCGTCAATGCCAACCCAGCCACAGAGAGCAACCGCTCAATAACACCCAACACCCCCACACACAAACACAGGTCACCATTCCCTCCATCTCCCCATGTGTCCTGCTCATAGACACCAAGAGTGTAGCAATGCATGATGACAGAAGATGACCCCAGGCAAACATGCTTGACTTCCAACATAAGTACACTGATCAAATGCTAAAGGATGCAGTCAACTCAAATGTCTATCCATCCATTTTCCACACTGCTTACCAAGGTCAGGACGTGGGTAAGCTGGATCCAATCCCAGCTGACTATGGAAACAAGACAGGGTTCATCCTGAACAGGTCATCAACAAAGAGACAGGACAACCACTCTCACACACACACACGATCACACCAATGGGTAATGTAGAGTAGCCAGTCAACCTAAACCACCAAGCCTTTTAACAGTGGGAGGAAACCAGAGCCAATATAAAAAAAAATAATTTGACAAATGCATTCAAACGCAGAGTTTGATCTAGTACGTTCCCGGTCTATCTTTCAGTTTTCAGTACAGTATCCAGTCTGTATTGCATTTTGTACTAGGCACACACCAGAGAACCCAATCAGAAGATATTTATGGTAATTTGCGCAACACTGTTCTCGGTTCAGATTTTCTCTTCAAATATCATTGCCATATTTTTGGCGCCATTTATTTTATTATACTCCATTAATCCTGAGGGGAAATTAGCCTCTGAACTTTACCCATCTTCCAACCTTTAGGCCACAGCTGAAAAAAATAGCTGCACTATTTTTACAACCAGCAGATACTGTAATCGTTATTTTCGTTATAATCGTTACTTTCTGAACAAGTAGTGCAGTATGTGTTAAACAAAACACACTTGCTTACCTATCTCCCTAGCTAGGCAAATCCAGGAGGAAAAGCAGAGCAACTAAAAAGGGGTTATCTTCTTACTAAGCACAGTTTCTAATGGGTTGAAACTACAGTCAAACCATGTTAGCTTAACCCCCACCCCGTTATCTCACCAACCATTTTCAAGTTGCTGTAGCTTCGCACTGCTAACTCATTGCTAACAGACTACTACTATTGTTGCTAACAGACTACAACTCTCAGCAAACAATGTTCTCTCCACCACTTTTCACACTACAGTCCATAATGCATTGCTCCCCAGAAAACACGCCACATCCCACAACATACACCCCCTGCCCTGCAATCTGTTTGAATAGCTAGCCACCTATCTCTAGCTAAGTTTAGCGCCCAGACCAATAGGGGCTAGCTAACAGGGGTTGACTGTATATACAAAAAATATATGCAACCAAATCCAAGGGGCAATCCACAATCAAAGTCAAACCCAAGCAAAGGGTCAGTAACCGAAATCTAGTAAGACACAACAAATCTAAGCACAAACGCAATGAATAGAAACAGCATTAGCCTAAGGGTTAAGCTAATGGCTGCAGTCAACTGAACTGCAGTCAACTTACAGACTGAGAGGAAATGTGTTGTGGTTTAAATTAGCGCTCACTTGCTACTTGTGTTGTCTTCTGCAGATAAAAAGCTTGATTGTTCCTGTAAATTGGAAGTCTCTTTAGACAAAAGCATCAGCCGTATGAGTAAGTGTAAATATAAACCTAACCTAACTGACAAAAAGATATATTCAGTAAACTGTGAAGTATTATTATGGATGTTGCTTAAGCATATGCAAGTCAGCAGAGGATATTTTTACATTCCAACCCAATACAAAAGCAAAAAACCCTCCAAAAACCACAATGTTCTGGCAGTAATCATCAAATATGTTCATTACATTAAAGCAACAAATAGAACCATAATGATGCAATCTAACAAACAATAGTTCCCAACAAGTCTGCTGCTTTATTGTGGCAAGTCAGGGTGTTTGGCTTCCCCACAGTGGCCGCAGTTGCATCCTGCCAACAGGAAGTGCTTTTGTTGCTGGACAGGAAGTGATCTCAGCCCTGAGGGGGCATAGAGAAAGGAAGGCCCTATACAGGACATGAAGGCGCTCCGCCCTACACAAACAGGATGTTTCTACACAAGCAGACACAACACAAATCACCCCCTGCTTGTCTCTCTTCCCTCTCCTTTTAGGCCTTCTTTCATGCCTCCACCTGTTGCTTTACTAGCTTCCACCAATATGTCTCTACCCCCCACCAACCTGCAGGTTCCCCTCTATTCAGAGAAATAAATGTTCCTGTATCTTTCTTACAATACCAGCCTGTGCAATACTGAGGTCACAGTGTGCGCCCCTAATCACCAACACAATGTTTTACAGTGTGCAGCGAGCATCCTGAACAACAGGCACATGCACAGGGCACTTTAGGTGCTCAAGTACCCGCCCCTTTGGTCACGAAGACCAAAATTGAGTTATTGTATCTCTACACAAGTCAACAGCACTTAAGCCAAACATTTTTATTTCCACAATTTTTCACTTTATATTAATATTTTATTGTATTAATTTATATAATTTATTAATTACGAATAATTAGTATAATATTACGAAACAAAATGTATTCGTTTTTATTTATTATACTCAGAACAGAAATACTCAGAGACATTCGGAGCAGTGGGCAGCCACAACAGAGGCACCCAAAGAGCAGTTAGGTGCCAGCTGGGCGAACCAACAAGCCTTTGGTCACTAACCCACTTCTCTAACCATTAGGCCACAGCTGTAGCACTATAACAGCAATGTTCATATCATGCAGCCATAGGCAGAATACTCAACCACTGCTTTACACCCCCAAACACACACTTTCCTTTTGAAGAACAAACTTTGTGTCTTTTGGTCCATTTGGAAGGTATTCTGTGATTTTTTGCAGAGTCTAGATGGTGACTCTTTTGTGGAGCTGATGGACATTGAGAGTATATAGTCTATTTATTTAAATGTATTATTTTAAATTATTTATTTTTTCTTTCCTTTTTAATTATTATTCATTTAATTATTTATATTTGTTTGTTTTATTTACATTATTTATATTATTAATTACTTATCATGGGATTTCTTTTCTTGTTATGCTCTGGTCATAATGGAAAATTTGAATGTTGTACCAATATGTATACAATACTTGAAAATAAAATTGTTGTTTAAAAAAACCCCACACACTTTCCATTCCCATATTTAGCTCAACTTGCAAATGCATTATTTAACTCAAAAATGTGAAATAGCTCCCACCCAGTAACATTAAACCTTTTTCTCTTCTATCATTACAGCTTTTAAGGAGCTACCTCTCAGTATCACTCAGGCTTTTATCACACTTCATCTGTTGTTGCCATAAACACGGAGGGAGAAGTTCCCATGAAATATGATGGTACGCAGCCTGATAAACCCAGGAGCACTCAGCTCTTTCTTCTCAGCTGATGTCCAGCACAGCATGGCGACTTTCCTGATCAAAACACATCCGGTTTAACTCGCATAATAACCACCAGGCCCAGTGAGAGTTTAAGAAGCAGAGCTACCAAAGTGTTCTGCACTGCCCATCCAGGACCAGGCTTGCCCACCCAAAAGTTGAAACAAATAAAAGAGCTGAACAAAAAAAAATGTCACGCTTTAAACCCTGCAGGCTAAACATGGAGCCATTTTACACTGGTGACGTGTGGACAGCTTCCATGGCTGTATCTGTGTGTGGAAGTATTTAACAGGTAAGAGTGAAGGTGTTGGGTTGGGAGAAGTTGCAAAAGAAAGCATGACAATAGAATACTTTAAAGAAGAGGAGGTGTGGTTGCCGGTTACCTGCTTGGCCTCCTCTACAGACTTCTGCAGCTTCTTCATCTCCCGCTCATACTGCTCTCTCAGCTTATCCACCTCCTGGTCATGTGTGGACACCTCCTCCTTCAGGGCTCCTTTCAGAGCAGTCAGCTCCCTCTCACGCCTCCTCAGCAGCTCCTCCTGCTCCTCTTTAGCCAGCAGCACCTCCTGCAGATCCAGCTTCAGCTGCATGAGGTCCTGAGGAGGAGGAATAGGAGATGAAGGATTACGTTCTCCATGGTCGGAGATAATCTGTGAAACTGTTGACCATATTTAAACACCGATGGATAATATTTGCAAAATTCAAACAAATTTAACTGTCATTATGACCAGACTGCACAAAAAAAAAAAAATCTCAGATTTACTGTGTCTCGATATTATTGTCAGACACAATGCGTGTTCGGGAGTTGGGCCTCGTTATCACACATCGCTAATGTGATTGGCTCTTGCCTTTTCCAGCTGGTCTGTGCTGGTCAAGTTTCACATTATAAAAGATGCTACTATATTTATTTTATTATTTATATATTTAACATTTTATTATATTACTTGGTTGATACTGCAGAATATAACACCCAGTTACTTCTCTTGTCCCCCCACCCCCACAGGGTACGTCCAAAGTGAAACCGGTCAGCGGTGAGAAAAAGTTTGGGTACAACTGATCTACAGAAACAGACAAAACTGCATCACAGCTAAAATCAGCATCAGCGCTCTGAAGCCTCTTAGAACATTAAGTCAGATAACAGTGCATCTGTGTCAGGAACCACATATACGAGTCTACTCTATAGCTAATGAGACTGAAAATAGATGTTCAGTAATCTAAGCATAAACAAGAATCAACTAAAACACCCAGCATGGCTGTGCAGCGGTGTCTGCACGCTGTAATGTGTGGGTCATCTCACCTCCATCATGGCTTCCTTCTCCGTACTGTCTGACTGTGAGCTCTTGGCTCCATCGAGCTCGTCGTGCATCTCTGAAAGCTGGTCCTGCAGATCCCTGATCTCCGTCTGATATTGCTCTCTCTCCATCTTTACCTGGAAAAGCCTGCCCCACACACACACACACACACACAGACTATAGTACAATGACAGTAAATAATGTTGTATATATAAAACATAACAGATGTCAAGTTCAAGCAAAAATACTATTTTCTAATTTCTGTATAAGCACATAGGGGTCAAGGCAATTGGGTGGCAATAGACCAAGAGACTGAGGGGATGGGATTGTGGTTGAGCAAGGGGAACGGTGGGGTCAATGTGAGTCAACAATGTCCCATATGTTGTATATAGGATTAATTTTTAATTAAATAAAATTCGAGCCCCTAATGAGCCAAAGGCAACAGACACAAGAAAAAAACTCCCCTAAACTGCAGGTAGAAACCTTAGTAGGAACCAAGGCTCAGAAGAGTAACTCATCCTCCTCTGGTCAACACCAGAGAGTAATAACAGACAAAATAATAAATATAAATAAATATAAATAAATAACATAGTTTCAGTTTAAAGAGGTGTGGGCAGTTCCTTGTGTACAGATAGGGTTCACTGAGTTACGGTCAGTTAGGTGGAGCATGTTTCTGTCCATATGGGCTCTGCTCAGTAAGAGTGAATGGGTTCCAGCGTATCAGCATATATCTCGTCATTGAATAAATGTTTTATTTCTAAAAAAGTAAATTTGCAAACCTTGAAAGCAGCATTATCTATGTTTACACAACTTTGGATTTAGCAGCAGCTATTTTATATATTTATCCAAGTGAAAACAAAATGCAAATATAAATTTTTGGCTTGAAAGCAAAGAAAGCAAGCATCTGTATGTAGAAAACTATTCTTAAAATGTACTTTTTAGAGAACAGATTCTGCGCATTCGCTTAAAAAAAAAAAAAAAAAAAAAAAGACCATTACTGGCTTCTAATTTTTTTTCCACACACACACACACACACACACCTGCACACTGAATCATATCTGACTGACCACTGAGTGAGTACTTGCAGTCCATTAACTATTAACTGTCCCTGCAGTGCTCACACCTGCACTACCGTCCACCTGCACTGGAGTAATCTCAGGTAAGCCACCTGCAAGGCACTCTGAAGGGGAATTAGACTAATCAGCTGAACAGAAAAACCATTATAGCTGAGCGATGAACAACGCAGTGTGCAGAAACTCTCCATGGATCATGATCTGAGAACTTTCAAAGTGAATCTGGCTGCTTCTTACTCCTCCAGCGTGGTGCGCAGGTCTCCCTCCGTTTTGGCCAGTCTGTCTCTCAGTCTGCTGCATTCGGCCTGACTCAGCTCTAGCTCCTTCTGCAGGACGTGGAGTCCAGCCCCAGCTTTGTCCTGAGCCTCACTCAAACTCTTCTGCTTCTGCAAGAAAAGAAAACATCACAATATACTTGTGATACAAGTGTTTATTACACACAAAATATTCCTCTACCACATCTGCAGTGCTGGGCATTACCCACCACCCAAAGAATACTGACCAGTGGGGTCCTGGAGGTTTCCCAGGGCACTGATGAAGTTTGTTTGGATTTATTTTCACCCAAAAGAAAAAATAGAACATAAAATCGACCAAAAGCCAAAAGTTTTGCACACAACAGTCGATGGTTTGTTCTGAACACAGTTTACACCCAGTAGACCTGAAATAGTGCTGATCATATCCAGAGTCAAGAACAGACTTTTCACTTAAAGTGGTGCTCCTGAACTTTTCACCTCAGCGAACCTCACTGTACAGGCTCAGGGAAATCGGGTTGTCTGGGCAACGGCAGCTTTTTTCGGCCCCGTCTCCTCTAAAATCCAGTAATTGTTTAATACCTTCTGAAGGGGGATTTGCAGAAGACAGGGAAGAAGCTAATGCACAGGGTTAAACAGACCATCCAGGAGGTCCCAGGTACAGTTGATGGTGTGAATATCCATCTACTGAACATTGCTTGGGTCTTCATAAGTCATAACAAACCCCATCAAACCCCTGAATGGGAATTTACATCCACAATTGGGTGGATGGGAGCAGTGTAGCAGGACAGTGCCTGAACCGGGACTTGAACCAGTGACCTTCTGACTGCAAGGGCAAGGTCCAGCACTGCCTCAAAGCCATGATTTAATAAGGGCAGTGTTTGTACGCATTCTGGACATAACATTAGGGTGAAAGTACCTTGTTTTCTTCATCCAGTTGCTTTCTGAGATGAGAAACTTCTTTTTCCAGTTCTTCCTTCTGCTCCTGCAGGGCTTTGGCCTGGACAGCGAGGTCTGGAGACTGGTGGGGAAAATTTACAAGGTACAGATCAACTCATGAACAGGAATATGATGGGACAGGATGATAGTGGAACGCTGCAGATACTTGACCAAGTCAAAATGATCTACCGACAATAAAAACGCTAAAAATAAAAGAAAATAAAGAATAAATTAAAAAATAATGTATCATTAAATAAATAATTAAATGTGTACATTCATTTATTGGCCATTACTTTACTCCAATGATGTCTTAAACTGCAAGGAATCAGGCAGAAATGCATAGTGCCTCACCTGTCTCTCTCTTAGCTCACTTTTTGGTGGGTAGTCAGTGGTATTTTTTAATGAACTGGACCATACTTGGTCCAGCTCACCCACTCATTTTGACACCCTGCGATTTTGGCAGCAAGTGTTAACATTTGTACCCATGTGCTTTCCCGTTCAGCACGCACATGTTTAAACATTAGCCGTGGGCACAGCACAGCACAGGCTGGGTAAATACAGGCGGCTGCCTTTTCCTCGCGGCGGCCCAAAGCCGCTCTGAGCGGGCGGCCTTTTGATAAGGAGCTCACAGTATTAGCTCTGCGCTGAGCCCAATTACTACACCACAACAACTGCTCACTTTGTTGTCTACTCGCACACTCCCCGCAGCCCTGGACTTCAGCGTCTGGATCTTTTCAAAGACTAGGTTGACCTTCCTCTTGGTGGTGTCGTCGCTATCAGAGCTTCTGCAAAAAAAAACCCCAAAAAAAACATATGAACACAAGTCAGACTCCAAATATTGTCGTGAAGAACAGGAAATAATTAGCTTCTGTCTATAGCAAGTTTCATTGCATTGCAAGGAAGACAATGTGGACTTCAGCAAGTAAACATAACATTCTTAAATGTTTTTCAAGATAATAATGCATTTCTATATGAAATGAGACAAATACATATCGAGGGCTGAGAGCCAAAAGGGCATAAGTGACATTTTGGTCAAAATTGAGTTATATATATATCATGGGAAATCTCTTTGTGAGCTTTTTCTACTGAAAAAA
>JBBIGC010135358.1:0-22910 GCA_037576955.1 Lepidarchus adonis
TGTGTGTGTGTGTGTGTGTGTGTGTGTGTGTGTGTGTGTGTGTGTGTGTGTGTGTGTGTGTGTGTGTGTCTGGCCTGCTGCACTTACATCTGAGATTTTTTTCCCCTAAATCGAGTCCTGTTTAAAGCCTCATGGCAGCGCATGACTGGACAAACAGAGACCCCCTGCTCCCCCTCCCGCAGGCCTCCTCATTAGTCCTCCTTTCCCAGTGAAATGAGCCTTGCCCTGATTATTCCATGGAACAAATCTCACCCTGGGAATATTCCACTCACACAAATGCACTCAGCCTGTGGCCACTGACCACTGACCTCTCCCAGCAGGAAGGTATGAATCACAGACTGACCAGGTTAAATGCCCAGTCACTGATACAGACCGCTTATGGACGGCAAGGCCCCACCTTCCCACGTTCATGAGGAGAACACCAACCAGACGTATTAGAGAGCTGATTATATAACAATTATCTTTTGGGTTTGATTATGCTTTTTTTTTATTTTAATGTGTTTTTTTCTGTTTAAGTTGGTTTTTTTTGGTGGGTTTTCCTTGCGTGATCCACTTACATATTTCAATTAATGCTCTCAATTCCTTTCTTATAGGCTGAAGTATAATATCCTTTCAAGTTGCAATACGAACAAAAAGATGAGGATGATAATGGTAACATCCTAAACAGTCAGTCTTGATAGATTTGTCCTTTTGCAAATCCTCAGGTTCTGTTGAAGTCATGAAATTTGAGGCATGAAATGTCTTTAGAGATTTTATTATAGAAAGTATGAAAAATACAATAAGAAAACAAGAATAAAGAATACAGCTGCTTCTCTCTCCAACTCCGCTCTGAACTCTCTATTTAAAGTGAAATAATTTAATATTGTTTCTTATTTCTTTTCTCTGTCTATCAGAGGAGGATGGGTTCCCCTTCTGAGCCTTGGTTCCTCCCAAGGTTTCTTGCTGCAGTTTAGGGAGTTTTTCCTTCACCTCCGTCGGCTCATTAGGTGAAGGAAACAGACCCCGGATTTCGGAGGGGGGTCCTCGTCTTACATTGGGGTTCCGTTCTTCAGAGTGTGACATAAGTAAGTTTTAAATAAACCTATGTGAGTAATGCACTGGGGCCATTCCTCAGTCAATACACCAGAGGGAGACATTCACCAACCTGAGGCTCTGTTATGCCCTTTTCTGAGCATTCTACTTTCACAGTATGAATTTTGTTTCCAATGGGGTTTGGGGTGGGAGGGCAGTGACGTAACCATGAAATTCCATATGTCAGTAAGTCTAGGATCCCCTGTAGAAATAACTTTTACTTGACTGGTAGTGGTAGTTCTGCAAAGAAAATCCAAATTGGCTTCAAATTTGAAGCTAAAATGTAGTCAATCAGTGAAAGTGTGTTAGTACATCAGCCTAGCAGAATCCCTGAAAGAAATTTAAGAAATGGGTGATAATATATATACGATGATAATTTCACCGATTGAGTTTAATAGTAACACTAAATACTCTTCATGCACGAATGTGCACATTTTTCGAAATATTCAAAATGTTTGTTAGTTTTTTTTCCCAGTGAACATCGACTGAGCTGCTGTAAACCCACCTGCTATTTAAAAAAATTAACCAGATAATGTGATAAATTTGTATTAGATCAAACTGAAATAAATGATACAGTGCACCACAGTGAAGCGCCCGGGGAGCAGGGGAGCAGTGGTGCCCAGGCTGAAACCTTTGGAAACTATTGGAACAGAAACTATTGGTTAAAATGTTATTAAATTCAGCAGTTTTCAGAAGCATCAGTGGTGTGAATAAACCTGCTGACTGGCAACAGTACGGGACCGTGAGTAAAGGTTTCAACACCAGAATTTGCATCATCTAGATAAGTATACTATAACATTTTAAATACTTTCGGAACTCCAATATTTCATCATGGTGATGTAAATGTGTAACAATATCGTTAGACCAAGATCAGACATGAGAATAGTCAAGAGTGTAAAAGTGAAAGCAATGCTGGACAACCGTTCAGGATTTAACAAAAATGTGTACTTCATTCAACTGGGACATTTTCGAGATCCAATTATTTGTCTTGATGATTTTTCATTGCTTTCCCGGGGACTTAAACTTCCTATAGGTGCATATGCGGCTCACGGAAAACATTTTTCATTTTTATCTGAATAAGAGTTTAATGTAACGTTAGAGTCTCATATAGGACAAACCAAAACCGCTGCATTTAACTGTTCATATACGTAGCCTATAGCATTTTAATGTTTCTGGGACTTGGACTCTACAGTGCTGTTACTCTGAGGGCCTTGCATTGCCTAGAACACACTATTTAAACATTGTTACTTGCAATATTTGCAGTATGTCTCACTGGATTTTCTATTCCTTGTAATTACAGTATTTCAGCTGTA
The DNA here is from genome assembly GCA_037576955.1 of Lepidarchus adonis. Lineage (NCBI taxonomy): Eukaryota > Metazoa > Chordata > Actinopteri > Characiformes > Lepidarchidae > Lepidarchus > Lepidarchus adonis. The sequence continues at coordinate 2,385 of JBBIGC010135358.1, forward strand.
TAATCAATTTCATTCAAATTCTATTCCTACTCAACCACACCTCATACCTACTGTAACTCTTTCAACAGTTTGCTCCAGTGGGGGATATTTTGTTTAGTGTATATACACTGATGCTATAGTTATAGATTTTCTTACTTTGTATATTATAAAATATACAAAATTCATTTCAAGCAGTTGATCAAATGCACCTACATACGAGAACAGAAATGTGCCCCTGAGCAAGCCAACATGGAAAAGATTATTATATGTAATAGATTGATTTTGCAAACCTGGTGTTGGGTGTGGTTTGCTTAAACGAGGCATCCTATCTAAAAACATGAAACACATTCACTAAAAGTATAATTCAGTACAAAAAAGACTGTCATCCCTAATCATTTGTGGATGTCAACAGCTAGAAAAGCAACGCAAAGCAAAGACTATTGCTGATGTTGATTAGTGACAGTAAAAGACAAACTTTTTCAGCCTTTTGCAACATTACATCCTAGTGTATAATACAAACTGGAAAAAGTTTGTATTTGTTTAACAGAAATAAAAGGAAATGTTCATGATTGGCTGGGAAAAGACAAGTTTATTTTCGATTGAACGACTGGAGGGTGAAGCTACTGCAACACAGCGATGTCAATCAACTGTCTACATGAAAGTTCTTCAGGGTAAAATTAGCAACACTGAAATGCTACAATTATTAGGCTTCACTTTCTTCAAAACCTTGAGGAAATGTGGTGCTTTGCTGTTGCTGATGTCAGACATGCGTTTGACTTGGATATTTCATACGGTGCTTTGTGAAAGCAACAACCTGGAGCTTAAATTCTACAGCGTAGTTCTTGTGTTGGGGCATGAAAATTTTTAATTTTAATATTTTATGCTGAACTACAGTATAATGTCACTGGTATTGAGCTGCAAAGGCTCCAGGGTCAAATTAGATTCTTCTACAGATCAGTAAATTCAGTAACACTGCAGCTTATAGAATGGGGCCTATAATGTGGTGCAGCCCATCCTTGGGGAAATACTGTATATTATATATAAAAATATATAAATTTATATATATCGTTTTTTCCTTGTTGGCTTGCTCAGGGGCTGTTTTCACTACTTGCTTTTCTTGTATAACAGTGTGTGTTACCAATTGCTTGAATTTTGAATGAGGCACAACAAAGGACAGTCAATTAGCCTTGAAGGCAAAAGAAAGGAGTTTGGGGAAAGCTGTAGGGAGGCTGGAAAACGGTCAAGTACAAATGTTACAAGTATATCTGAACGGGGGAAAACAGAACAATGTAATAAGTGCTCTTAAATGAAAGTTGAGGTTGCGCAATTTCATATTTTACCACATGGTGGCAGCAAAGGCCATATCTGCATCAAAGATCCGACTGCAGTACAGAGGCAGGACTCCAACAGCATTAGAACCCAGACAGTCCTAAAACAGCAGAGCAATGACAAACAGGGCAAACCAGGCCCAAAGCATCAACAGATAAATAACAGCATGAAATAGACCCTCCAACAAAACCAGCTCGTTTATTTATTATCATTTTTTTTTAAACTATTGATCCCCGTAGAGAAATTATTCTCTGCCTTTTACACCCGGGACAGTGGGCCGTCATTGTAGGGGCGCATGGAAAACCTCTAGAACCAGGGTTAGGGTTTTAACCAAGCGACGGAATCAAAGAAATTGAAAATCTATTTTAATGTTTTATTAGATTTCAATAACTTTTCCCCCAAAGAATAATTCCTTTTACAGATTGAATTAAAAATAACAATAAATACAATCCATGCATAAATGCATCCATTTTTCACAAGATTCAAAATTTTCATTATTAGTTTTCCCTTCATAGAGTCAACATTGACTGAGCTGCTGTAAACCTATTGTAATGAAAACAGAAATGTGACATTTATATTTGATCAGACTGAAATATATGTTGCACGCTGTGCTGTGCAAAAGCCTTTGGCCTCCTGCATGTATTCACTACATTAGCATTAGAATAAAGACAATTAAACGAACAGTACATTGGATGGTGAGTGTAAACACTGGCCAAATCAATATCCCTAGTTTATCTCATAAACTCATTAAATTAAATCAGGTGCTGCTGAACCCAACAAATCCCTGTGGTGACTGTAGTGCACTGAGAAGATCAGGAACCTAACCGGTGTCCCTCTACCAATAGGTTCATAAAATGCTGTGGTTCATTCTGCTGTAAAACGAGGATTTTACTGGTAAAAATAAATCTCAGAGCTTAAAAACAACAGAGTGACCTTTGTACAGTATATGTGCATGTAGATCCATACGTTTGGCACCCTGATCCATTTTTTTGCTGATTTTCTATGTGAATAAAAGCCCACATCATCTGCAGAGACACTAACACACATTTGCTAAACTTACCCACCATTATGGTAGTGATGTCATCAAGTGTGGCCTGTGCAAAGGTTATATCACACATTTAATATGTTCAAGGGGTGTTAAACTGCAGTCCTGAGGGTTCATTTCCCTGCTCCGTGCTCTCCAGGACCAGTATTGTAACTTTGCATAGAAATCTATGAAAAGTGATATGTTCGCTGCCCCCTGGTGGAAAACTTTTCCATTGATTTTTTGGATGAAATAACCCATAATAATAATTTTTAAAAAAGGACCATTACCCAGAGCTGCCACAACTTGTTTGTAACCATGCTGATGAGTGCAAGAGAAAACACTATGTAGCCATAAATAACCCTACCAACTCTAGAACCCTGACAGTGGAAGTAAGTTCCCCCATGTACTTCTGCAGATTAAAAAAATGGCGCCCCATAAATTAACAGGTCTGTGCTTTAAAGAACCATGGGTCAAAGAAGGAATGCTATGAATAACACCGGGGTAGGCGACCTTTTAAAGCGCAATGTAAATCTAGGGTCCAAGTCTAAATAGCTGAGCTCCAGTTCTTGAAATACAAAAAAAGCTGCAGAGTAGCTGACTAATCCAACCTCATTGTCAGGTCTGAGCAGCTTGGAGCACCTCAGGTTGGATCCCTCTGCACAAGCCTGATCAGGACGGTTTAGTGGGGCTCAGTGTCAAAGGCGAAACCGCACAAAGCTTTGGGGTCATTACTCAATGCCCTTCACCAAATGACTCAGAGTGGAAGCATTATTCACAGAAACAAAACAGTACATTTAAGCCCCTGGCATCCCACAGGTCAGAACACGGAACTAAAATACCAGATTACATTACACAGCCCATATATGAACCGCAGGTGGATTTCTCAATGATTTTGGGTTCCTTTGTAGTGTTACATGCATTACGGTTGGTGTACCGGCTCTTGAACAGCAGTTATGCTTCTTAAATACCTTCACAGTTTTTATCGACGTCGGATTGTCCAGGAGTCTCAGTTCTGTCAAAGCAAACCACTGGAGAACCTGAATGTTGGTTCTTAAAGGATCTCGGAGAATGAAATGGGGTCAGTCCTGAAGAGAAGCCAGTTACTTAAAGGAGGCACGGACCATTCTGCCCTTTAACGGCTGAGGTGGACGGAAGTTGTTCTCCATGCGTTTCCGTTCTTCCTCCTCTTCACTGTTAAATAGTAACAGCCTAAATTTCCCCATCTACACCCCAAAAAAAGAATAAAAATGAGTTAAAAAAATAAAAAAGCTTGCATCAAATAAATTTTTTTTTCTAATTTTAAAAAGCATCCCAAGCCCTTAAACAATAAATGATAAACATACCACCACAACAACTTGCATGTACGAATCAATTCCATTTCAACTTCAATGAGGCGGCATCATGCAAACTTCCAGCAAATCCCAGCAAAAAGGTAAACATGACTGCTGTAATTACCCAGTATTATTTATTTATTGATATATTAATATCACCACGATACGATAAATGGCCCACAATAACGATGAGATCATGATACTGCGGTTTTACAATAATACAATGAAGTAGCAATATAACACAGAAACATGAGGGTGCGTTATTAACTTTATTGTTATCTTTCCCATATTTGCTTTGCAACCACGGTAGGAAGCGCAAAGAAACTGCAACTTCAGCTTCAGGGCTTTATTTCGGTTTTCCTTTGTCACTTAGCAAGTAGCGTTAGCAAACAAACATACAACAGAATACATTCTCTCAGCACGTGCAGATTTCCTCTATATGGCATAAACCTATCTTCATGTACAACTCCTTAAACTGCACATTTGTACAAAACTTGTTTTCCTCTGTTATTATTACTGCTAATGTACACGTGCATGTTGCTTTAGCATTGAGAGCAGCGATATAATTAAATAGAGTCGCTTAATATCCCTCAAGAACCCTCAGATATCCCAACAAAAATTAGTAATTACGTGCGTTACACTCATAACCGTCTTCTCAAATCAGAGGTTACATAACTTTTAGGGAATAAGTTGTGTTAGAACAGAGTGAAAGTTCTGTGGTGGGGTGTTTGACCGGTTGCAGGTAGGGTCATCCAATCAATATGAAAGAAGTGCAGGAAAGAGATACACAGATACGACCGGCATAAAATAATCCATGCTCTGTTCCGCCAATGTTCTAAAAGCCAAAGTCAGACTTTAGATTTAAATGTGGCTGGGTCTCAGTCAGTTTGAAACTTTTTCAGTTCTCACCCAAATCTCAGTTGAGCAGCACCACTCAGAGGAGAGAAGATGTAGTGAGGCCAGTGAGTCAACTTGGCAGCGAATGTTTAGTCCTTTAAATATCGATATTGCCGATTATCGTATCGTACACACACACACACACACACGACTACTCATATAAATTAGACATCTAGGTATTTATATTATCTACACCTGGTGTAAATATTTATATTCATCCATATTTAAACAATAATTATACATCAATTTTACCATCATTACTATACTGTGCTACATAAGCAAAGCATTTCATACATTGTTCCTTACCTTCCCACTACTATTACCACTGTGTATGTATGACTACAGTTATATATACACACTTGTGTATAATACTCTTACACAACTTTGGTCTCAACCCCCAAAGTATGTGAACAAAGCCAGTGCACATCATTCAGCAGAGGTTAAAGGATTGGGGGAATAGTCCGGAGACACATGGCCCAGGGGACAGGGCTTATCCCGCACATACATGGGGTCTATAGTGAAAGAGCAAGTAGGGATGGAATGTTCATCAACAGAGGCAGAAGAGTATAGATCAGTTTCTCATGCAGGTCTGTCACAAATTCGGGTCCATGACCCCAACTATTGGTGTCCATTCAAACTGATGGTCAGAAAAACAAAATCTAATACAAAAAATAAACCACAACCAAACAGAACTGAACACAGGGTGAGAAGTGAAGAGCCTGAACCTGGAAAACTGAACACACTATGAAAATGAGGCCTGTGGGAGGAAGGCTAAGGGTCAAGCCCAAACATAATGACAAAAGGCACAAAAGAGCAGTGACACAGTATCTATACACACAGTAGAGCATATAACCGTCACTGCGGTGTAAGTAACCATAAGACAAGAAGATTAAGTGAGATAAGGAATCTCCATTCATTTCACCCAACCCAAATGAGCTTTAGGAAAACTACAGTGAATCGACTTTTGTCATCATTCCATTATGTATTTTTAGTCCTGCAGGTGTGTTCAGTCAGGTAACCCACCTGTTTCTCTGACACTACAATAGGTTCAGCCAGGACGATCCATGTCACACTTTCATACAGCGGGGGAGTGGTCAGCGAGCCAGGATAGGTCCAGTAGTTCAAATTACGTGGCAAGAGGCACTTGGGGTTAAAATCTCTGAAATCGGCAACAGTTCCCTTAAAATACGAAAGAGTGCCCTGATTATTAATAATTGAATACATTATGAAAGGGTTTTATTAAGTTTCAACAAGACTTTTTTTTTTAATCTAAATAAACGTACCTTGAATTTAACCATATACAAAGCGTCGGTTATCTTATGTAGACCTCTGTGTTCATCACCTGTCTGTAATCACAAATAATCAATCAAATGAATTAGTGTAAAGCAGAAGTTCCAAGACCTGTAATTCTCTGTCCCACCAGAACATGCCCCATCAGTCAGGCTGCAGCTTTTCATTAATGGAAAGTGAGAAACCAGGAGTAAAATGAATGATCGTTTGCTTTAGTTAAAGCCAGTTAGGTCTAACAGCGATCCTTACAACTTACCCAAGAACTGCTGAGCTATAAACACTGATCAGGTCAGGAATAAGATATTATTTTCTTACATTTTTTCTGCCAGATTTCAACAATTTTCAAATAGAAAGCAAAATCCAAAGGCACACAAACAATAAATGTGTGGATTCCTGCCCACACTGGTTCTTTGGAAAGTTGTAAGGATTGCTGTTAAGCCCAACTGCCTTTAATTAAAGGCAGAAAATCATCTGTTTCATTGTTAAATGCTTGTTTGTGTATAAATTGCAGATCTTTTCTTTTCTAATATTTTTTATGTATAAGTTTGACTTGAATGCTACAGCTTCTACTCATTAAGTCTTTCTGCCTTTTTGACCGCCGCCTACTCCGATGTCACACACATACCCTCTATTGAAAGTTATTTCGGTAAATAGAAACCATTTAAAAAGGTACACTACAATATTATTCCTGTGGTGTGCAGAATCATTATTATGGGCAGGTTTGAGGTGAGAAAGTGAGCGCAAAAGGTTCGAACCTCCAGAAAGATGCCAAGTACAACCAAACCATCAGGGGCGGCTGCTGCCTCTGCAAAGGAATTGTACCGGGCAGAGTTCCAGTGCACCAGATGCAGCTAGAGGAACCGGGAAAAGGATTGAAAGTCAAAAAGTTGTACTTGAACAATGAAAGAAAGAGAGTGACTGGTATGACACCTTCATACATCATTTTACCTTTAGTTTGGCACATACACTACCAGACAAGTTTTAGAACACAGGTGTTTACTACTAATTGACAGTTTTGTTGCACTGAATAACTTCAGGTATCAGGGACTTTATTTTTACCATCTAAATTAAAATAAAGATTTTCAGGAATGAAGGACCTGCTTAACTTCCAGCTTTTCCTTCTGCAATGGAAGTCAATGAAGCCTTGAAGTTTAATGCAGAAAATTCCCGATGATGATCTACAAACCCGTCAGTGTGAACAAAGGCGGAGCTGGAACACATTGTTCCTCCACCCTCTGATGCAGTATTAGTACAGTACTGTAGAGCAGGAAGTAGTACTGTATATGGAGGAAAAGTAAGGTAAAAGTAAAGCTGTGAAACTACTGGCACCTCTTTGCAACTTTTAGGGCTTCATTTATTCCCTATGCTTCTGCAAAGTTAAGCAGGTCCTTTATTCCTGAAAACTTTTCATAAAAATGATTTTTATTTATTTAGGTGACTTTTTAACTTTACCATTTAAGGTGGTTCACTGTAACAGAACTGCTGAGAAAAGAGAAAAAAATATATATATATATTAAATTGACAGAAGACTTCTACATGCAAAGTACCCTCTGCTTATTAGTATGAAGAATTGTGATGTAGTATCATTGCCCAAGCATTGTATCATCACTTTGGTGGCATTTTCCATCACTACAGTATAAACCAATATGGAGACTACACCGTAAGCAGTGTAGACTGGCTCACTTTCAGAACTGAAGCCGTTTTAATGCCACTGTTCTCTCACCTCAGAAGTGTAGGTTTCCCCCCGGACTGTGTGTTCGGAGCCATGGCAGCCTTTTCCACCCCAGTGGAAGTGGAACTGTTTGAGTCGATAAGCACTGTCCAAGGGGCCTCCCTGGATCACTGTCATGAGAGAGGAGAAGATCAGTCACCGATCACTTTCACTGAGCTCAGCTTCCAAGACCCTAGGATTTAGTAACCAACCAGGCGGATCCATCCTCTTCAGTTACAATCGCTTCCATCTTCAAGACGCCGGCACTTTAAAAACGAAGCGAACGTCACACAACACAATCGCACAAAACGCAATCATGGGCAGCCGTAGCCTAATGGTCAGAGAAGTGGGTTGCAGGTTCGATTCTCGGAAACAGACTTAACCCCCAACTGCTCACCATGTTCATCGCTCTGGATAAGAGCATCTGCTGTAAATGTAATGTGGGCAGCGCCCCGGGACGGTACCTTATTCAAGGGCACCTCAGTGGCGCCTGAACCTTGCAGCCTTCTGATCCCGAGGGCAAGGTCCTAACACTGGTTTGTCAAAGCCGATATCGATGCAGATTATTGTTAGCTAACAAGGCCAATAACCAATAAAAAAAACATTTTAAATTTAAATAAGTGTTTATAAATACGTAAACTTTACAATATCAGAGATTGTTGCGGGTGGGACATTAAATGAATCAGTGAGTCAAGAGTCAACGGCAGTGGAGCCACAGTAGCGCATTAATTACTGAATATCGCTCATGGCCAAAATTAAACACAGATACTAATAATTGGTAAAATGCCTAATATGAGCCCCCTTAGTTCTATGCACCACTTTTAAAAGGCAAATATAGCCCAAAAAGTCCCTAAAAATGAAACAAATCATGGTAAATGGGCCAGCGTCGACCGTATTCTGCAGATTTCATTATTAAAGAAACCTGGCCGTTATCAGACGGGGCTCATTCCGGTCTGTTTGAGCAGAGAAATCACCTCACTGTGCTTTCCAGGAGCACAATTAAACACATCTGGTCTACAGGACGTGCTCTAGAGCTTTATTTTATTTAGTTATTTAAATAATTTCTAAAAGCAAAGTAAAATCTAAATTGCAACAGTAGTATTTTGTCTAAACCTACATCGCAATGAGCTACTAGTTGGTCAGAATTTTGCATGAACAATGATGAGGCACCGGAAGGCAACAATGTGTCATTCCAGCCAATGACACCCAGGCAACTGAGCACCAAGTAATAAATTACCAAAGCCGAGTCTTTGTCTCAGCCATCCTCCATCTGTTCCCTGCCTCCATCACTTTACCCTGTGTGTAGCAGCATGTGTGCGCGAGAGAGAGAATGAGTGTTCATCCGCTATTGCTGTTTGTTACACAACCAGAATTATAACTTTGCCTGGAATACTGACACGTGCAGAAAACGCAGTAACGCAATAATTACAACAGAGACGTGTGGTCAGACGTGGGCAGAAGTGAAATTACATTGCGTCGGGCGCAAGCATGAAGTGGAGGTATTTCTTAATCAGACATTTACTGCAAAGACTTACCACCTTCTTAAAAACACAAAAACCAACATTCAAAACTTCTACATTTGCCTTGTTGTTTTAACAGCTACAAAGCATTGAACAAACTAAATGACTTGGAAAATGTGTGTAAAAGCAAAATGTTCCTGACCAAAGACTGCAATTTAAATAGTACATTTTAAAATGTTATGTAAAAAACTGTGGTCATCACCAGAGCCTCACAGTAAGAAGGTCCTGGGTTCAAGCTCAGGGTCACAAGAGCCTTTCTGTGTGGAGTGTACAAGCTCTTCCTGTGTTGGCGTTGGTTTCCTCCTACTCATGTGGTTTAGGTCAACTATCTACTCTAAATTATCTATAGGTGTGTGTGTGTGTGTGTGTGTGTGTGTGTGTGTGTGTGTGTGTGTGACCTCTGTGTTGCCTTACAATGAGTTATCCTTTTGGCCAGATTGCTCTGCCATGGCCCATAGCTGGGACTGGCTCCAGTTCCCCACAACCCAAAAAGAATAAGTGATTTGGAAAATGGATAACTCATTTATGCAATAAATGGAATTTTAAATAGCAGCAGCCATTTATTAAAACCAAAAACTGTACATTAAGGCAAGGCAAGTTTATTTATATAGCACATTATCATACACATTCAATGCGCTTTATAAGAATAAATGGAAAGAGAAGATGAATAAAAACAAGCAAAGAATATGAAAAAAAGAGAAATAAATAATAGTAAGCATACAAGAAAAGCAATAATGTTCTATGTAGTATTAAAATTGCAAAAGATGAAGCATATGCTTTAAGGTCGGCTTCAAATATGGTCTAAAGTCAATACTCCATTGACTATTTCATTACATTAACCCTATTTATCGTAAAATAAACACTATATACAGTGCTGTACATTCATGGCTGCGGCCCACACTTTGGGAAACACTGCTGTAGAGACTTTTGAAGTACTGTAGAATGTGTGTAGGCACGTTTTCAGCTTTTGTAATGGTTATTTATTATTTTGGCTGAAGTGACCTGAACTTTAGGGGTTACTTTATTAAAACCGTACATTAAGCCTCGGCTGTAAGAGGATACTGACTTGGAGATGTGTCCTTTAAAGTTACAGACCTGTATTTGCCTACAATAAAAACAGGATAAACTCTCCTGCAAACTTTCCTTCTTGCATTTGCCTGTATGTAAAGCCTTTCTAGGTTAAATCTGTGTGTTTACTTTAAACGTGGGAATATATTCATGCCACAAAGTCAACAGTGAGTGTCAATTATTTCACCAGTAACTTCCCTATATTTCCTGAGAGCCAGTGGCTGCGGTGAGCAGTGAGTTAATGAAGCATCTTACCTTAGACCAGGGCTAAAATAAGCTTCAGTTTAGTCCAGAGCTGGGAGTGGATCTTCTGACTCTGCTGTAACCTTCTATTAAATGTCATAATGTTTCCTAAAATTAACGCATGTCGTCATGCAGCTGCGACACCCACCTGACCGGTCATCCGCATCGTCGAACTCCACCACCACAGAGTGGCCATTGTTGGAAATATTGATGGAGTTGCAGTTTTCGTAGTTGAGTGAGATGGGCAGCAGGTTGCCGTCGTAAACCGCCTCTTCAGGAATGATGTTTATGGGGGACTGGCGGTGGCCCTCAGCGATGGGGTAGTCTTTGTGCCAAGCAGCTGGACCTGCAAAGACATTTGAGGTTTTCAAACCATGCCTCATCTTAAAGATCAGCCATAACATTAAAACCACTGGACACTGACTGTCTAGTTATTTCATTACAACGCCAACTGTCGCAGGGAGGGGTATATTAAGCAGCAAGTGAACAGTCAGTTCTTGACATTGATGCACTGGAACCAGGAGGGTACAGGCCTCATTGCGATGGCTAAAGCATTTCCCGGACTCATGGAGTTATTCCAGGTCTGCAAGTTGTCAGTTCCTACCAAAAAGGATCCAAGGACGAACAACTTGTGAATGGGTCATGGGCACCCAAGGCTCACTGATGCATGTGGGGGGTGACAGCTACCCTGTCCGATCTCAAACGGCGGCTCAGAATATTAATGCTGACTCTGCCAGAAAGAGGGCAGAACTAGTAATTAAATAAATAAATACAAACAAAAAATTATTTTATGACTAATGCTGCAATCATTACAATGCAAATCGCATTCAAACTCCAAAAACAACAAGGACATCTTCATACTTTACAGTGAAGCTGGAGTGGATTGAAATGCTAAAATCAATCATTACAAACATTTATTATACAACAAAAATATATTAAAATACACTCATTAAAAATACTATAAAGCTTAAAGCAATTAAACAGCTTTTGTTTAAGAGCAAAAAAAATCTAACTGGGACAGGTCATGAACACACATATGGCACTGGAAAATGACTGGTCAGCTCAAACCGGCGTTACAGGTGTAATGATACACAGGCCGCAATACTGGAGCAGTATTCCAGCTATTCTGCACAAAATCTGAACAATGAAAAATCATGCGGTTGGATAATCTATTGGGACTAGAGCTGGAGGTACAGACAGGTGTGGCACATGTGAAAATGCTAGATTGGATTGCAGATCAGTTTCGGTTAAGCAGTTGCTGTAGCTAATTAAATGTCTAATCTCCATGATACGTCTGCTCTGCAATATCACTATTTTTCTATGAACTGTTCTGGTAATTATGCAATAACGGTGACGGGCTGAGTGGAAGAAGAGGAAGAGGTATATTCCACAGTTTCAGTGCCAAGTTAGTTAATGCAGTTAAATATTTCCTAGAGCACAAATCTTATACACATGCTCGAATTCTGGGATGATTTAAGTTGAGGATGTTAAGATTAAATAAAAAGTGAAAGTATAAAACCATTGCAAAATGTTAGAAGTTTTGGGGAAGGAGCATCTCCAATATGTTCCATTTGCATTAATGTAGCGTCCACTATGTTGTGTTAATGTCGCTAAATAAGGGTCGTGAAAGAATGCACCCCAGGTTGATATTGGCATGATTATAAGATTGGGATCAGGAGAGGAAAAGTTGAATCGGTACATATCGAAATTAGCCAGAATTAGAGGGATTCCCAATTCTGGTCTACAAGAGTAGTTGCAACACACAACAGTTCATTAGTTTCTAGGGAACAATTAATCAAACCTTATCAAAGCATCAAGCAAATTATTAAATGATTCAACGTATTTATTCTTCAATTAATTTTACTTACTGGGAGCAATGTTTTTTTACAGAGAAGTTGTTTTTGCGAATGACCATCACAGTTTTGACTCTTAATAGATAAGATTCGAATCTGTTTCAGGTCTTAGAAATGAAGCAGATTGTATAAAATTATATCAGATATCATAACGACTGCAGACCCCACTATCGAACCGCATTACAGCAAATTTAAAGGTATTGAAATGTATAAAATCGTTGGCAAAAATAATCATATGGTGAGGAAACATCCCTAGTACCCACCTGGAACACCCCCTAGAACACACCTGGTTCACATCACCTGTTCAGGGAGTGTTTGATAAGGCGGAACTACCAAACTGCTGGACAACAGACCTCCAGAACCAGATTGGGAACTTCTGTTGAGGTGGCACCCTGTACCCCAACACACTCTGCTCTGGTTCTAATTCTTTTAAAATGCATTTTAAAGGGGAAATGCTGAGTGCAACTCACACCAATGCAGTCTCCTAGTAAAGTTACAATCTTCCCATTGCATCACCTTCTCTCCTTCAACCTTGCTCAGTAGCTTACTAAGCCAAAGACAAATTCTATTCAGGCTGCAGTTATTTCTGTTAGGCCATTCTAATCTCTCATTAGCTTAGGTGCAATTTCCCATTGGTAGAGCCACAGCAGTGCACTGTGAGCCAATCAGACAGGCTGGGTTTGGAACATTAATGGGTCCAAACTGGGAAACTCCAGCAGAGCAGTCACCTGAATTAATGGGGCTGCATTAAGGAGAATGAAGCTAGACTTCAGACTGCTTACCATCCTCGTCCCCGTAGCCCCACTGGTGACCAGTCATCGCGTTGAAAAGTTGCTGAACACACAAGAAAAGTGCTGATGAGTGGAGAGAGCTCTTCCCCCTGCAGTGGCGGAACGCACACTCTCGGAAAGGTGGGGGAATTTAAGAGGCAGCACCTTCCCTGAGAGCAGAGGGAGGTTAAACTCATGTTGCCACGCCCCCTCCTGATTGACGCGGCAGAGGTAGGATTAGACTGATGACGAACCGCCTCTCTATTGGCTCCTTTTGAGATTAGGGCGGGGTTACTGGCTCCCTGCGCTCCCATTCGCTGAAGCAAGGGACGCTCGTTTCTGTGGCACATTTCAGATGTAAATGTCGACAGAAGTGTTTTCTACTATAAACAGCATAAAGAACATACGGAAATCAAATAAATAATTATAAAATAATGATATATATATTAAAAATAATTATAATTAAAAAAGCTTGAAGACAGTAAGAAAAGGTGATTGAAATATAGTGTAATTGCAATTCCAAACAATAGTTTCAATTTTCTTTTATCATTTATGAGTAAAAATATAATAAAATAAATAAAAAGTTTATTTAACGGTTGTATCCAAATTAGCACAGATCATTGTCATGTTTGAGGCACGGTCGAAGCTTGTCCAATCAGAGGAGGAAGCATCTATGACGTTAACTTCCGCAGTCTTTAGGTAATAGCGTTCATAACGAAAATTAGCGTTCATGAGGCTGATGGTGTGGGCTGACATTTTCCAAGCCTCACCATTATCATTTATAGCAAATTGACAGTTCAATAAGCTCCTTCAGATAAATTACATGGTTCAAATATCGCATTTATGTTAATTTACCGTTTTTCGGTAATTACTATCAAAGCATCAATGCAGAAAGATTAGTACTGTACTGATGAATAAGTACATGCTGATACATGCCTGCACTATAAAAGGCTATAAAGTATACTGTTAGACAAAAGTATTTACAATATTAACATTAACACTTCTTTGACCACACTAGGCCTGGTAATGCGCTAAATTAAAAAAAACTGATGATTTTAGATTTTTATCTTGTGAAACAAGATAAACAATCCCACAAACACATACCAACACAAAATACCCCCCAAGAGCACATTTAACCCCCACACACAGTCCCAAAACACAAATAATAAATCTCCCAGTGCGGCGCCCCCACTAGGCCTCAGCTCCACTACAAAACAAACAAACAGAAAAAGAGTGCAAAACACTGCATGTATTTTGATTTTCTTTTTTTAAAAAAATTGCCCTATTTACACCTCAGACATTTAGTTTGTTGTGCTCCTGACTGTTGTGGTGAGAGTGAACACCATGGTGAGAGCTGTCTGAGGTCTTCAGAAAGAAGATTATAGCTGCTTATAAGATTAGACATTGATATGTGAACATTTCTTAATAAAAAACTGAATATTTAAAGGGGTGTCCTTTTTCACATGGCTGTATATACATATAAATATATTCAGTGGTGTGAAAGTGTTTGCCCCCTTCCTGATTTCTTTTTTCCCCATGTTTGTCACACTTAAATATTTCAGATCATCAAAAAAAACTAGTAAACACAAAATGCGTTTTTAAAGTGAGGGATTTTATTTTTAAGGGAGAAAGAAATTCAAACCTACATGGCCCTGTGTGACAAAGTGATTGCCCCCTAAACCTAATAACTGGTTGGGCCCTTAATAGTAACAACTGCAATCAAGCGTTTGCGAAAACATGGTGAACTGGTGGATGGAGTCTGACTGATTGGGGTGCAGTGTCCAAATTTTGTTTTCCAGTCCAGCTTTTCTGACACTTTTTCCTGTAACTGTCACACATTTATTATACAAACCCAGGACCTTCTTGCTGTGAGGCGACATCGCTAACCACTGCACCAATATGCTGCAGTATACAGTATATAAATTATTTGTTTAAATGTTTTCACTGTATTTCTCTCCCAAAGTGAGGATACATTTGTATAGTATGGACCTTCCCCTCAAAGTCCTGAGGCCTTTAGAATGCCCTAAACAACTTTTACATTTGAATCACAACACGGCGACAAAAAACGAGAACTTTTAAATCTTTTTGTTTTGACGAAGTGAAAAATCACTTTTTGCTCATTTTGCTTCTGAACACAAACATAAACCGCAGGTGAAATGTTTTTCTGCTGTTTTCGGCCACGCGTGGAGGACAAAAACCAGAGTGACAAGTGTACTATGAAAAAAACAAGACAATGGCACAAACTGAGGATGGAGAAGGAGCATGAGGAGGAGGTGTTTAGGAAAGTTTGGGAGGTGCAGAAGGAGGAAGAGATGCAGGTAACTAATTTATACCGCACTTTTAAAGCTGATTATTCAGTTTTCAATATGAATTATAAAGAATATACTATGAATTACTGAGTTTTACTGTTTGAAAAATCAGCAGCTGAAGAAAGCCAAAGAAGAGGAGGACCAGAAAGTAGACCTCTCCCATGTTCGTGCTGCTGCTGCTGCTTTAAAAGCTGCTTTGGATGCTTGCTTGGCTGAAGCTTTGGCAGTAGGTGCTGCTGATACTGGAGATGCTGTTGCTGTTGCTGGTGAAAGTGTTGGTGCTGCTGCTGTAGCTGCTACTGTAGCTGCTGTGGTTGTAAAACAGAACATGAACTGAAGGTAAGAAAAGAATGGAGAAGGATACAGCGCTTCTTTTCAGTGACTGATGGACTACAGTCTGTTACCAGAGTCTTAATCCAGGTTCTGTCCCCCTATCAGACCCACTTCTGGAAACACCAGCTCAACTAATTCTGATGGACCAGCAGCTGGAGATCAATAAACTTCACCACCAACACTGCTAGTGACCAGGAATGATGCCATCTTTTATATTGTTCTAAATATGATTGACATTTAAAATATTGTTCTCAATATGATTGATTTTTTTTATATTGTTCTCAATATGATAGATTTTTTTTAATATTGTTCTAAATATGTTTGATTTTTATATTGTTTTAAATATGGTTGATTTTTTTAAAGATTTTTTTTTACATATAATTGATTTTTTAAATATTGTGTTAATATGATTGATTTTCTTTATAGTTCTGAATATGATATTTTTAAAAACATTGTTGTGAATATGACTGATTTTTTTCTATAGTTCTGAATATGATTTTTAAATATTTGCAAGGCCCAGCACCACATTAGCCCGATTGCTCCTGGCCTCCTTTATGGGCTCATCCAGTCTGTTCTTGTGGGCACGAATGCAAACTCTCTTGCTCTGTCGTGTCCAGGAGCCTGTTAGTAAAATTGGGTATGGTCTTTGGTACCTCTATCCACTTTGGTCAGTGAACCAACATTCTTGAGGTTCCTCTGTTTGGAGAACCACTTTGGGGCTCCCCTGGTCACAGAGGCATTCTGCCCTAAATAAAGAGGTTTTCAGCTCCTACAAACAAGTAAGAATTCTGTCCCTCACAGACCTGTTACTTCTTCTTTAAGAAGCTCTATCTGTATAAAAGACACCTGTCCACACCCTAAAACAGTCAGACTCCAACCTCCACCATGGCCAAGACCAGAGAGCTGTCAAAGGACACCAGGGACAAGATTGTACACCTGCACAAGACTGAGATGAGCCGATTTACAATAGGCAGCAGCTTGGTGAGAAGAGATCAACTGTTTCTAATAATCAACTCAATTATTAGAAAATGGAATAAATAAAAGATCATAAATGGTACAAACAGAGCTCTATAATATTACCAATCTGATTCAACACCTAAAAAATAAACACTACACAGAAAACATCGAGTTCACTCAGGTAACTCAGGGGAAGACTGCACCAAAGTAACACACACTGGAGGACACTTTTAAAAAGAGAGAAATTTACCCAAGAAAGAGGAAAGGCAAAAGAGATGCAGAGAGGGAAACTGAATTAATCACTTTGGATGAGCAGCCAATCAGTGTAGAGAATACAGGATCTCATCATCTGTTGGAACGAGGATAAGCCCCGCCCCTCCACACTGCATTTCTGGCACTGCCATACCAGACCTTTACAGCAAGGTTCTCCATCACCTATGAGGTGTTTGATCAGATGTTACTGTGATTAGATTTACCACAGACATTTCTAGTTCTGTTGTCTTCCCAGTGTGGATACTGGATTAACCCCTCATTTAATTTAAAGTGTGTGGTATTTAAGTGCATTGGTTTGTCTGATCTCATACAGCGGATTGTGTAAAACAGACAGTCGAGGACATGCTGGGCAGAAACAGGTCCACGTAATTTTGTCGGACAGTTTGATAGTTCAGTTTTCAAATGTTGAGCATATACATTGGATTTTAATAGCTATAATGTACCTGAAGACGGCGCCGTGGAACCAGTATCTAAGGAAATACAAATAAAGGAGGTCCTCGACTTACAACAGGGTTCCGTTCCTCATTGTGTGTCGTAAGTCGAAATCCCTTAAATAAGCATCTAATGTGTTTTGCCCTGGGGCCATTCCTTTGTCGGTCCACCAGAGGGAGACATTCACCCACCTGAGGATCTGTATTGCATTTTTAATCGTTTTATTAAAGGTACTCTCATTTTCACTTTTCACACCATTGAAAAAAACAAAAAAGCAGCAAAGAATTTTCGTAAGTCAGGTACGTCGTAAGTTGAGGACCCTGATATAGGATTAGGACTCTGTATTACAAGCTCAATAAAAAAAACATGCCTGGGAGTAATTGTTATTCTAGGTCATGTTAACAGACCAGCCCCTGGAGATCTGAGAGGCCTATTAGGTTTGCATTCATCAAGTAGATCATAAAAGTAGACAGCATGCTCGCAAGGCTTCATTTTGTCAGTAAATGAATCTCAGTACCAAACCTATGACCTCAACATCACCCTCCACCAGCTCCACCACCCAAGATGGCCACCCACAGAGGCACATAGGAACAGTGCAGACTGCTTAAAGTTCAGCAACCACTGGAGTGATATTGAGTTTCTCAGGGCATAACTCAAACTTTATTGCTTGACAGTCACTTCCCTAAAATGTCAATTCAACCAGACACTAATTCATGGTAACCTCAACTCATGAGCTCCTAACTGTGGTCTGAAAGGATCAGAGTCCAGCCCTGTCGTTTCTAACTACAACTGGACATGAACTGAAGCCAGAGCCTCCTGGACTCTCTGTCCTTCAAAAAGTTAACACTGCAATTGGCAAAGGTGCTGATGTAGCTGAACTCCAGCACAATCTATACAATGTATAAAGCCTTCTGCAGTTGCTCAAATTGTTTGTTCCCATTTAAAAAACACAAACTCCTAATGAGTTTTTTATGTAAAGTAGTTCATATGTGTTGAGAGCTGTTAGAACAGTGCAGGTGATTCCCCCTCAGTGCCTCCAGCTGTTGCATGGATGTGAAACTCACTTGATTTAACCAATGATTGAGCCCAAACCAGGGATCTGATGGTTCCTCCAGATAATTCCAGTCTTCCACCAGGAGAACTCTGGAACTGGGAACCCAACACATTGACAAACATGTAGTGTTCACTGTATTAATTGTATTAGTATTGATTCTAATATTAGAGTCTGAAAATAAACAATAAAAACACTCACTGCCTCTAAACTACTCTTACATATACATTTCTCAGGGGGCTTAGACTTTTGCACAGTACTGTATGTTACTGAAATGTGTGTGTGTGCGTGTTTATCCTTTCAGATCTACTTCAAAGATCTTTTGGAGAAAAACTCTTAGTCACAGTGTCACTGATACTTTCCACCCAAGTGCATCAGAACATCAGTAAGGAGCCGAGGCGTAAATGATCAATGTTGGTAACACTAGTAAAGCTGCTCTACATAAAGAGTGCAGGCGTCACACCCCTGCACATTCAACTGCAGGTGTAAATCTTTTGTGTAAAATGAAAAAAGGAACCAATAGTGTATATTTGATAGAAAATGGGGCTTTGGATTTACAAGTGGTTGGAAGTTTCCATTGAAAACAGCCACTGAGAATGTAGGTAAATTTACATTTTAAAGTAAATAAAGTTTCATACGTGTTCAAAATATTTCCTACACACATCAGAAACATTTGAATTACTGCCATTTATCTTCCAGACATAATCCCTTCCTCTTCTTATTTACGTTCTTTTATCAGTCAGACCCACTAACGAAGTAGCTATAAATCAAGATGGCAGCCAAGCGGGAGAGACCCCAGGCTTTTAGAATGTGAAATCTCCATTAAAACATGACTTAATAACCGTATTTAGAATTAAATTTGATTACATTTATCTACAATGATGTCTCTAGAGTTTAGTTTAGACACATACAGTATATGGGTTTAACACACTGAGGGACTGAGTATTAGTTCTACTTTATGAAATAAAAAAGAACATCAAATGTATCAGTCAAGAAAATGTAGCATTTATTTTCCATTTATTGTCCAAATTTCAGTAAAAGCTGAAAAAGCAGTAAAAGCTGTATTTCTTGTATGAAAATAAGATTTATCATTATTTTTATTAGTAGCAATAGTTGTAGTAGTGTAGTATTTACGGTTTAAAAATAATATTTTTTGGGGGGGGCAACTTTTGCACATTTTATATTTGGCTCCAAGCTTCTACTTTTAACTGTTGAAAAAATACACAAATTATCCCTTTACTTCTTCCACCCATTCTAATAAACCAACTTCTCACAGGCTTCTATACGGTGAACACTGCAGAATCTGCTGACCAGAGTATCTCCTCTTTGCTCTTTCACATCTTAATGGCCAGGTTTAGTGAGTGTGTCTGAGGAGGGGAACTACCGGACTGTGCTGGACACCAGAAGTGGACTACACTGTTTCTAAAGATGGAATTTGATTTTTTCAAATGAATCGTGATCACTTATTGGCTATTAGCTTCTCTTTCCTTTTCGTAGCCCCAGTTTCAAACGCATAGAATCTTATATAACACTTTTTTTATTACACTGTAATCCACTGTGTGTTTAGCATAAATCTTTCACGGTTGTTCCCTTGCTGTGCAGTCATATGAATGTCAAACACTGAGCAATTAAGATTCATTGCATATCATATATCCTCTGTTGCAGTTTTTTCTATGGTGCCAAGCAATATAAAATCCAACCCCTGCAAATAAAAAGTTCAATGAAAGAAAATACTCATCACACACGCTAAAAAGGGCACTGGGAATTTCAAAATATTTAGTATTAGCAAATCCATGCACTGCATCTTGTGCACTTACTGACATTTACCTTCCAGTGAAGTTTTAACGGGTTGTGTCTAAGGTCCATCTATCTACAGTGGGGCAAAGAATTATGACTAAAAAGTATTTAATCAGCGACCAAAAGTTCTCCCACTTAAAAAGATGAGAGAGGCCTGTAACTTTCATCATAGCTTTACCTCAACTATGAGAGACAAAATGAGTAAAGAAATCCAGAAAATCACATTGTCTGATTTTTAAAGAATTTATTTGCAATTTATGGTGGAAAATAAGTATTTGTTCAATAACCAAAGGTCATCTCAATACTTTGTTATATACCCTTTGTTGGCAATGACAGAGGTCAAACGTTTTCTATAA
>JBBIGC010135379.1:0-22900 GCA_037576955.1 Lepidarchus adonis
CACACACACACACACACACACACACACACACACACACACACACACACACACACACACACACACACACACAAATATAAAAGTCATATTTCACCAACGATAGGCCACACAATTCTATAAGCTGTACAAAATGCTCATTTATGTTTTAAAACTCTAAGATAAGACGCCTCATGTTTTTAGCCGTAGTGTTACTGAATTTACTGATCTGAAGTAAAAAAAAAACTCTAACTTGGCAACTCTATACAGGTAGTGACATTATATCATAGTTGAGCATAAACAATGAAATTGATCATGTTTAGATCTTACACATAAAAGTGTTCTGACAAGTAAAGGCTTATCATCATCATCATCATCATCATCATCAACATGTTACAACACAAGAACTACGCTACAGAATTTAAGCAACGTCTGCAATATCTGAGAGCGATACCGGTGATGAAAGCGTGTCCCTCATCAACGACAGCAAAGCAGCACAACTCGAGCTTTTCTGCGACAGCGACTATGTTCACGGATCTGATTCTTAAGAAATATCGTTGCTTTTCAGACTGTTCGTCGCTGCAGTAAACAGTACATTTATATTCAACGTCATCATTTGGGGATGTCGTCTTTTTGTACTTTAAGTGAATGTGTTTTCATGTTTTTAAATAGGCCGCACCCAATACGCAGGTTCGTAAAGCTCATGTGTGGCCTATCGTTGGGAAAAATACACTGTGTTCCAGCATTTACAGAAGACAAGCTGACCCTGTATAAAAATTTATATGATGAATGGACCTACAGAAATAGCACAAAATACTGAAACACAAGTTTGAAATGACATTAAAAGCTAAGAACGGTTAGTTTCCATGTTGGTGGTGCATGGTTTTGCTCTGACAAAATAGATTTTGAACTTTGAAATGATTTTAAAGAGGGCATATGCATACAGGATGTGTCATTTTGTAAAACATTTGGTTCAAAATTAGAATTAGAAACCTTTGTTGATCCTGGAAAAAATTGCTCATGCTACAACTGCACAGACAGACAGACATACAGACAGAAGACACAAAATATAAATTCAATTCAATTCAATTCAATTAATTTCAATTAAAAAGTACTGAGAGGCACATCCCTTTGTGGTCAGTTTTGGTCTGCCTCCTGAAAAAGCACAAATAAACTATAATCCTGAGTGCAAGAGCAAGGCTCCCCCTCTTGAGCATGACATGAAACTGCAGCATGAGTCCACTTATCATTCCCTCCAGAAAAGCCTATTAAAATCCACAGCCGTATGTTAATGAATACCTGTCCAGTCTAAAGGGCTAATATTAAATATTTAAGCTCGTTTAAATATTTCATCTAACCAATTTGTATTTAAATTGGATTTAAAACTTTATATAAATACATTTCTAAGTGAAAAATACTGCTTAAACATTAATTCAGACAGCATGCTTACAAAACGTGATTTAAAAGAGCAGGCGTGCTGTAAAACAGATACACAGCATTACTTCACCCTACTCATTTCAATAGTGCTTCTCTAATAGCACTAAATAAACTTAGCAGTGACTATATCAGCACAGCCTGACTGAGAGAGGTTCCATATTCATATGTCATAAGGATAATAACCCAATTATTTATTTATATGATGTTTGTTGTTAGAAGTTGATTTTCTGAAGCTGTAGATCTATCCTGTGCCATCACTGGTCTCTAGTAACTTCATTCCAGGCTTATTTTCACACTCCAGACTACACAACATTGCAAATTGATTATGTCCTGAGACATAATCACTATTTGAACACAGCAGACATAATTTGCATTGAGTGTAACTTTCATTGGGAATGAACCAATAGAAATGCTGCAAAGTGAATTAAATACTTTTTTACACACTTAACTTACACATTAAAGAATGTTCTTGTCTTCTCTTTGAATCTTTAAAAAACTGAGCTGTCAAACATGTGAAGGTTGCTGCTATCCTTGGTTTCCCATGAGAGCACTTACGGAGACAGTTTGGGTTCCCAGTGTTGAGGAACCTCATGGCATCATTCTTCAAAGAATACAGTACCATTTTAGCACAATAGTGCACAATGAATGTCTGAAAGTTTGCATGTCTGTACATCCAGAGTCTCTTCTGAGATCAAAGGTACTAAATGCCCAGGATCCACTGGGAGGTCAAGATTTCCATTGCTCACTCTTATAACTAAAGATACTATACTATCTCTGCCAATTCAATTTATTTATCATAAATCACATAATTATATGCCTGTAGGCAAAATAACTATTATTAATGCTTTGCACTGATTCCATTCAGCAGTGAGGTCAGGTGCTGATGTTGTATGATTAGTTCTGGGTCAAAAACGCCATTCCATCTCATCCCAAAGGTACATGCTATGCATGGTGACATTAGGCTCATATCCAGATGCTCCAGAGCTTCCCAAGCTTTTCTGTGGAGATTATACAAGCTGTGTCAACACAACTCAACAACTGCGTCTGTGTCTGCAATGGCTTCAAACCTCAACTCCTGTGTCTGCAGTCGGTTCACCTTAAAGCAGCTGAACTAATTAGTTGGGGTATCTGGATACTTTTGGACATGCAGTATTTGTAATCCATGTAATACACTACTTACAAAAAATTAGGGATATTTGGCTTTACTGCGAAATTTATGGAAAACGTAAAACGTTCACAATACAGTGATATTATATCATGAAAGTAGGGCATTTAAGTAGAAGCATGTAATGGTGATTTCCTCATCACAAAAAACAACAACAGTGGTGAGTAAACCACAACAAAAAATGTCAGTGTCTCAATAATCTGGCCCTCGGGTCATTGAGGTTCTGGGGTGCAGAGTTTAATAGGTTTTCTATGAGATTCAGGTCTGAAGAAAGTGAAGCAGCTCCATTCGAGGTTCCCCAGTCTCCAGCAGCCGTTCCCTCGATGAGCTGGAGCATTGTCGTCCATGAAGATGAAATTAGGTCTGTGTTGTTCATGCAGGGGCACAATGACTGGATTAATGATGTTATTCAGGTCGTATGGACTTGTCACTGTACCATTCATAAAGTGTAGGGCAGTTCTGTATTGATTAGACACATCTGCCCACACTGTAAAACCACCACCACTGATGACAACTGTTGCTAATGCATGGCTCTCTCCTTGATGTCTCCAACCAGTGTTTCTGCTGAACGTGAATTGATTTTCATCAGAGAACAGCACTGAGGCCCACTGGTCCCTCGTCCAGCCTAAATGCTCCCTGGCCCATGCAAGATGATAACGTCTGTGCCTGGTGGTGTGGTCAGGTACTCTTGCAGGT
The DNA here is from genome assembly GCA_037576955.1 of Lepidarchus adonis. NCBI lineage: Eukaryota > Metazoa > Chordata > Actinopteri > Characiformes > Lepidarchidae > Lepidarchus > Lepidarchus adonis. The sequence goes on from JBBIGC010135379.1 coordinate 3,272, forward strand.
TGTCTATCACAAAGAACAAGCTGATGTAAACAGTTTCAAATGATCTAATGTCACACTTGGGTGCCTCTCACCTTAAATGTGCCTGGAGTTGAGCTGCATTCATCATCCGGTTCCTCAGGGCACTGTTTACAATGAAGCGGTCATCAGTGTGGGATGTGGACAAAGGACGTTCACTTCTATGTCTTTCTGTGACTCTTCCAGTCTCTCTGTATCTCTGTATCAACCTGCTAATGACTCTGAATCACTAAGGTCTTCTGATTGAACCAGTAATTTTATTGGTCGATTCATGGATCAAACACCATAGTACTGAAACAATGAACAGTTGGACATGTTCGTTCAGATATTTAGGGAAGGTCACATTAAGTTCACCTGTAAAGGTTATAATGCATTTCAGGTTCATCCTGAAAATTCACCCCGAATATCCCTAACTTTTTGGGAGTAGTGTATTTCAAAGGCGGTGTCTGAATTGTTCAATAGCTAAAAGGTCTTACAATGATAGATTTTCACTGACAATCAGAAGTCACATATAAGTCAGGGATGGGAGCATCAGATAGGGGCTCATGGATGGGATTACTCCCTCATAAACAGCCTCCTTCGGTCCACAGTGTGACAGCCGCGGGCCTCAGGCACAAGCCCAGAGAGCAGATGATGGATTGGTCTTGCCAGGCTTGAATGTCTTCCGCCACAGTGTTTCAGCAGACAGAGGTAATTGATCAGAAGAGTGTGAGTAAAAGAGATGACTTCTAAAGAAATGGCCAGCCTCAGTGTCTAATAGGCCTCATTTCTTCTCACATGTACAGCCTCATTTTTCTTCACTACCTCTTAATCTTCCGCCACCTCACACAAAAGCAACACATAAAAAGCCACACCAGTGAAATTATTCTTTCAGTTGAAATGTAGTGAAGGCTAAAAAAATATATCCTTTCTTGAGCATCCTCTGTACAAATGATGAAAAAGATCATGAGACTTACAGTTTGCAGTCTATAAATATAATTAAGGTGTCAAATTTTCCTTGCGATGGTTTGGCCTCCCGTCCCGGGCATATCTGTGATAGCAGGTATCGGCTCCAGCTTCCCCATTACCCACACTGGATAAGAGGTTAACTCAAAGTTAACAGAACATAAAATACAGATTTCGGTTTGATTACTTTACTAAGCTCAGTTAACTTAAAAGAAAATGTATCCAGCCCAGAAACTAACATTTCAAGTTAATCTACCAGTTTTACAGTGTATTTAATTATACCTAAGACCATTATAGAATTACTATTCTCCCCAAACTTTTTACTTTTCAGGTAAATGTTTTATTTAAGAGGATGTTTTGGGGGAGAGGGCTATTAAACTGCTCTTTTATTTTGTTTAGTGACAATTTTAGTGTCTGCAAGCAAAATCCACACAGTATATTGGTTATATTGTTCAGTAAAACTATGAGAAACTATATCTTAATGAGCAATAAACTGGTACTGGCTGTTACTGTGGCAATGCTGTACCACGGCAGCACTTTATGAAGCCAACTTGTTTTGTTTTGAGATATTTACTATACATCCATGGCCATAAGACAATGGCATATTGTTGGATCAATAGTTATATTACTTTAGCAGATATATAGTTATTACTTCCTGTTTTTGTTGTATCATTAGCTGAGATTAGGCTGACAGGTTGGTTAATGAGTCCAGAGGACCAGTGAGGTGGAGAACATGGATCACTGACTAAGGTTCTCCCAAGTTTTTCTCTCTCTTCTAAGCTTCCCATAGATCAGAGGATGTCTTCCTGCAGTGACAGTATATATATTACCAGGGACTTGCACATGAGTAGAAATCTGACTGAAAAGGCAGGTCCAGAGAAGCGTGAGGAGGCAGAATAGAGGTTGTCTAGCTGTGAATACACCCAGCCTCCCAATGTCAAGGAGACAGGAAAGGACACTGCCTTCATTAAGGCTTGGGGCATTGACGGGCGGATAGGAGGATGTATATTTACATAAGAAATGTGAGGGAGAAAGGCGCAGCAGCGGCCGTGTCCTAATCAGTCAAGCAATGATGACACCAGGGCCACAATTAGAACACATTAAACATTCATTTGGAGAGACCAGAGACATGAGGATCCCAAGTTTAGAATATCAGTGTATTTGAAATACATAAAGAGTAGCTAACACTATAAGAATTACAGTTTGCTCTGCCTCCAGTCATTTTTATCATATATTTGTAACAAGGTTAATGTTACATTCATTATACTTTGTTTATGTGGACAAACTGTAACCAAAATGTGCATTAGTTTTGCAGCATTTGTATTAATTTATTGAGGCCTAGCTCACGTACATATTAATATAAAGCTGTGCTTATCAGCTGTGCACCAACACTGCCCCCATAAGACTTCACAAAGATAAAGCTCCAGACCTGTAAGCCTAAGTCTTGTGTGTAGGTAAAGACACAACTGTAGGAATCACCAAATCTGGTCCTGGAAGCCAGGTTTCCAACACAGTTTGGGGCTTTGCCTCCTAAAACAGGTCAATTGAACCAAGAGTGTTTGAGCATGGCGATCATGGAACTGTGTTAGTCACTGACCCTCCATATGCAATATGTGCAATATTTAAGTCAAATCATAACCTTAATATATAAAAAAAAATTACCTTACTAATATAATTGCAATTAAAACAAATGTTTACAAGTCTATTACTTTAGCATACATATAAACATTGTTTTATTAAACCTTGAGAACCCTTTAGCTGCTCCAGTAAACCCAAAAACCACACTGCTCTAATCTCCCATGCTTCAACAAAACCTGGGATTCAGCTAGTTTTTTTTTTAATATTAATAATAACATAGGTAAATTCGGTGAGATGTTGGCTATATATTTCTTAAACATTTATTTGATAGCTTCCTTCCTTGCTTCCTTGTTTGTTTGTTTAATCTTTATTTTCTAGCTGTTAGTACGTTTTTACTCCACGAATCATCTTTAGTTCTAACGAGAACCCCCGGGGCAGACCACAGGCTGCCAGAGAGCTCTATCACACCCACCTCCAACATTTCACGTATCTTGTCTTCGGACACGGTTCCCCGTATCAATGTGATGTTGAACTAAGTTTGTGTGAGTGCAGTCCTTCTTGTCAGCTGCGAAAATGTTTGCGAAGCTGTCGAGAAGCTGCCTCAGCTCCTGTCCCTGTTCACAACTCAACCCCACACAACTCCAGGTCTACAACTGAGCTATAGCCTGAAACGGTTCAATCCCCCACATTGAGCGTCCCTTCGTTCAGTTTGCATGATGGCGCAGCAGCTGGAACTACATATGTGCAACGTCGCCCACTCTGAACCAATGCACACACTCTCCCTAACAACATCCACCACCACACCGAGGCGCCGTAACAGATCCAGCCCCACAATACAGCAATCCTGGATCCCTCCCACTAGGAACGTGTGATCAAACGTAACCGAACCACCCTAACACCAGCCATGGCCACGTACTCACCTGTTATTGTGGGGACACTTTTTTCAGGCACTGGTATGCCCGGCACCACCCCCAGGTCCCAAATCATCTTGGTTCCTCAACTCCAGGTTCTCGGTGTGGCGGCTTGGGAGGCTACAGAGCTTCGTGCAGGGATCTTCTAGTGGCACCCATCACCCAAAGTGTCCACTTAACTTGTTTGTGTGGTAGGAGGTCCAGCACTCTTCCTACCAGGGCCAAAGTTACTCAAACTGCCTTTCTGCCAAACTCCAACCGCTAAATGCTGAATGCCTAAATTTGGTGAGAGGCAGGATGGCAAGATCTCAAAACGGATTAGTGATGTTTCTTTGAAACACATTTCTTTGACAACTTGTTTCAATAAAATTAAAGCTTTTCAATCTTAAACGGATTAATGAAAATGAGCAGTAAAACAATTGGTAATATCATCCTGCGTCTTTGTCAATTTATTGCCTTGATAGATGCAAATTTCCTTTTGTCACTCGATAGTCAGAGAATGCAACTTTTGTTTACCAGACATTTTGGGTCTAATTCACAATCTTTTATGCAAACTCAGAATCAAAGCTACCAGTAATATTATAATAGTCATCAGGCCGAAATTAAAATGTAACATCGTCTGGTCATATTAGCAAAGGCAAACAGTGGACTGGTGGACCAACTGTTGGTGTAAGTTATTTACACCAACCAACCAGCCGTCAGTAAACAGTGGGGTTTCCTGTCTTGATTGATGGTCCAGACACCAAGCAGACCAAGGATTCCTCAGTGATTGGTCCATCATACTTTAGTGTCACCCACCTACCAACGGAAGCAGCAGCAGTGACCTATAGAATTAGCAGGACTGACCACATTCTAGGCTACAGCACTAACACAGAATCAAGTTTGACGAGCTATAGAGAGAGATGCATACATCTGACACTTGCGCGTTGTGGCAAGGGCGATGGGCGAGGTTGGAGGCTTAAGATAAATAGCATGGAAGGAAATCTGTTCTGTAGCCTTTTATGGTGAGAGGCGAGTTTGGCACCTCCTGGGTGCAACCATCAAGGAAGACAGGTGGCACTGTTGGCACGCAATAGCAGATTTAACGTCACTCACACACTCATGTTTGGCAGAGTATTCAACAAAATGCCAGCAGGAGCTGGGCCAGATAAAGATCTCTGTGCTTTTCTACCTTAATGGTCTAAGCTTTTCTAAGAGCATCTTCTGATATCCAGAACATCGACTTTGCTTGGTGACAATGAGTTGGTTCAGCGAACCAGAAAAAATCTGTGAAGCACAGTGACAGGATGCTATGAGGGTTTTCTCAGTAACACTTCACTGAAGCCCAGTATTCATAAGGATACATGACACATTCATAAATGTCTTATTAAAATGAAGTTTTTTTCCAATGTGTGTCAGTTGTCATAACATTTCGTGCAGTGGCATCAGACTTGACTAAAAAAGCATTTATGATGACTGACACTTGTAATAAGCCTTTATAAATTGTCATTTAGGTTTACACAGCTGTCATTAAAACTTTTGAATACTTTCTTATTATTTGTTGTTTTCTGGTCAGTTGGTTCTACAAAACCTCTGTCTTTGCTTCCACTTATGGACAGATGTTTTATCAGCCAAGCACCACTAGAAAGGTAAACCAGCTTTTTATTAACCATGCCCATTTTGCCGTCACCTAAGGGAGGTAAAGAGATCCAATAAAGTGGTAATAAGTGCATTCTCATTGATTTTACAATTCTCAGAGCTTTAGTACTTGGTGTGCTATTGCAAACATGACTTTGATCCTCATGTAGTGAGGCATTACGTGATGACATAGGAAAAAACAAAAAGATTAGGACCTGGGTCCTTATACATGCAATGCGACTGCATTATACAATTCTAAATACACATGCTTAGGGAGGAACACCATAAAGGCCAGCAGCCCAAATTCCTGTGTTGGTTTATATGGTCCAAGTGTGTTTAATATGTTTTGGTTCATTTAGTTGTTTGTCTGCTATTTACTTAACAATTCTGTTTTATTTTGTTGTAAATTTAATTAGATTTTAATACTTTCTGATGGTTTAAATAGGCTTAAATAATGGTGCGAATTATGTATGGATACTTTATATTTTAAACACATGTTGTAGTATGTATATAGTACAGTACTCAAAAAAATAAAGGGAAAACTTAAACAACACAATGAAAATCCAAGTCAATCACACTTGACTTTCACTGTGAAATCAAACTGTCCACTTAGGAAGCAACACTGATTGACAATCAGTTGCACAGTCCTAGGAACAACTAAGAGACTGCGCAGGACCCTCAAGCTCCCAGGCCTCTGGTACAGGACCCGAGCTTGAAGGATAAAGAGACCACCCACAGGGGGCCAGTGTGTAATTTTTATATAATTATAATGGGTAAGTATTGTAATGGAGCTCGGGTGGAGTTGCAGCGGGGCATCATGGGAGCGTGAGAAATTACTTATACCATAATGTTGATGTGTTACAGGTATTATTGGAATTTGGTTGTGGTTGTGTCACAGTGACAGTGTTCAGGTGTGGACTGGTGGTGGATGACCAGGCTTACCACTAGCGTAATGTGTACAGCTGTTAATAACTTGGTGGCCTGGCCATCCACCGCCATTCCAGTGTGTGAACTCTCCTAGAGAGGATGCACTGGTTGCGGAAGTTCTTTAAAGGGCTGGTATTAAACCGGCAGCGTGTATTTGCCTGTATTTGTGCACCAGAACCTGTTTGTGAGTTTTTTCTTTTCCCTTAGTGGATTTTCCAAAATTGAAAAAACGCTACAATATATTGTAACGGACCTGGGGTTTGTGATTGGCTCTTCCGCCGAGGGGCATCATGGGAGTGTCATTGTTGCTGTGGGGTTGTGTTAAAATGTGCCTTTACAGAGCTATGTTCAGTAAAAGACCTGGTTAACTGTGTTTACTGCATTATCTGGTGCAGCTGGGTGATGGGAAGGAGAGCTCACCACCAGCATGTTTACTAAGCTAATACATAACCCCAGCTCTCTCTTCCCATTCCTCAGACACACCAGAGATTGAGTCAAGTGCAAACTCTCCCTGCAGAGGATACGTTCTAGAGTTCTGGTCAGAACTGTTTCCCTATTAAATCAGAAGCAGGCATTGTCCTGTATGCAAGCATTATCCTTTGTGTGAAGTGTCTATTATTTCTCTTCAGTGGATTTAAAACAAAATCTTTTACAATATAGAATTTGCCATGCTGTTCAACATATATTAATATATTGCATGCCTTCACAAGATTTGTTAAGCTGTCACATGAGTTGTTGTTACAACATACTTTTAAAATTACATTTAAAAAAAAGAACCCAGTAAGACTATAAAAGGTCTGGTTGGGAGTTTTTACTTGGCCCCATAAAGTTCAGAATTGACCCTGCATTTTTTTTTTTGTTTTTTGTTTTTTTCCCAACCGTTTACACATAAGAATATGTAAAAGGAAAGATAAATACATACAGTGATTGCGATAATTGATTTTGTTGTTGTTGCGTTCAGGGAAAACACTGAAACGTGCAGGGAGTCGTGGGAGCACTAAATGACAATTGCGGAGTTGTTCAGTAGGTGGCGCAGTTTGACCACCGATGCTCAACAGCAGCAGCAGTAGAAGAAGCAGCTCAGTAACATTGATAGCTTTGTGCCGCGGGAATCTCCATAACAATCTCCCTAACAATATTGGACTAATGCGAACTTTACGGCCCTTCATCTTTTTTTAATACAAGAATTAAGGGCGGAATAGCTCCTCACACTAGCTTAGCTACTGAGTATTTATGGTCTATTTTATCGCAGTGGATGTATGAATTTATATTTTTACATGCAGCGAAATAAGTGAACTATTGAAAAACAAGTTTCCACCAAGCAACGGTGAAAACACGTTCAACAATCAGATATTCTGTACCTATAACTAAGTAAGTATGTCTTAGTTTAGTGTGCCTAGTTGACAGTTAATGAAATGTATAAAAAGCCACGAGTTTGTTGTGCATAGTCGGTAGGATGTTAGGTTAGCAAGGTGGACAGTTCATGTAGCTAACTCAAACTAAAACTAAAAACTCAACCATGCAACACTGTAGTCTGTGGGGTTCATCTGACGACAGAAAAGGCCCACAGTAAGACTTAGGCTTAAATAGCACAGTTAGTAAGCTCATTAAAGGTCTGTGCTAATGATTTCTTTCAGTTTGGGTTTGCATCTTCAGGAAAGGAGCTAACTCCAGGGAAAATGGCTTATCGAATAACAAAAGAGGAGCTGGACCAACAGTTTGAGCAGTTTTTAAGAGAGGTGGGTGTATAAATTAAAGTATATGCAAAAGTGCTGCCTCGGGTGTAGTCCTGGGTGAAAAGAAATGTATCTGGTCAGAACCATTGTAGTACAGGATTCATTTCAGAAGCTGAACTCAGAAACTGATGCCTGGCTTTCATGCCCATGACTTCTTTTAAGCATAGTGATTCGTGATTTCCGATCATCGTGAATACACCACTGCACACAGTTCACCACAACGAAATTTGTTCTCTGCTTTTAACCCATCACATGTGCACACGTGGAGCAGTGGGCAGCTATCAACAGCGCCCAGGGAGCAGTGAAGTGGGGACGGTACCTTGCTCAAAGGTTCCTCAGTGGTGCCCGGGCTGGGACTTGAACCTTCGGATCTCAGGGGCAAAGTCCTAACCACTAGGCCACCACTGCTCCATTACAAAGCATTGCCATAAGCTACACATACATATTGCAGTGTTTCTGTAATGTACATGATGTATGCAGTTCTTCTACACATATATATGGATATTCATCTTTTAAATATTAATCCATGACCTGTGCATGTATACATCTCTTTTAAAAATCATAATAACGACACAGTCCACACTGATGAAATAATGTTGTCACAGTCTCTGATTAAAGTTTCATGTCGCACGTCTCTATGTAGTCAGTCTCTGATGACTCCATCGAACTGGGCAACAGCTCCACACGGCCCAGTGTCTTGGACCATTTAGGGAAAGCGCCACAGAAGCAGATGAAGACGAGCCATGTGTCTGTGCCTTGGTGGCAGGATGATGATAAGATTGATGAAGCTCTGGGTAAAGGTAAGTTCAAAATTTAGCTGCAATGCTAATTAGAGAATATTTAATTTAGTTAGTATAATAAAATCTTAATGCAATGAATACTTAGTACATGACCTCAAATATGGGGGCACCCCTTCTAATTCATAATTCATGCTTCTTCAGCCAAATCAGGTACATTAGAACAAGCATACAGCCGTATGATCACCATAGTTAAACAGTGGCAGGAAACTGGGTTTTAAGAGTTCAGTGCCAGTGTGGGACTGTCTTAAAAGCCACACTCCCAAAAACTACCTCTGTCATATTTCTATCCTGTTAGATCTGCCCATTCACCAGCATGGGGCAGTGTTGTTAAGTAGAAATGTTTTGGAACTAAGGGGTGGGTCATATGAAATAAATATTATATAACAATATATAAGGACATTTAAACTAAAGCAATACACAATATTGGTCACAATATTTTGAAACACACAAATGTTATTTATAAAACTATTTATCCAAAACTGAAGCTACTATCAGAATCAGTTCCTCGCTTCACTAATGCTACTAAAGAATTTTCTGCTGAATTCTGTTTAGTGAGAAAAAAAAACTTCTTAGACCCAAGTGAGGACCAATTCCATTACTAACTAATTCCATATTAGTGCCCTTGTTTTTTAATGAGAGTTTAATATTTAGTGTACTTCATGGACTTGACAAACCCCTTCATTACCACAACTCTGACAAATGCAATACTCAGAATCTGCCATGTGGTGGGGCTAGAATGCAGATTTTTGTATAAGCAGGGAAAAATGCTATGCTCATAAGTTTACATACCCTGGCAGAATTTATGATTTCTTGGCCATTTGTCAGAGAATATGAATGATAACATAAAAACTATTACTCATGGTTAGTGGCTGAAACCAAACACAACTGTGTTTACTCTTTTTAAGTCATAATCACAACACAAACTACACAAATGACCCTGATCAAAAGTTTACATACCCTTGTGATTTGGCCTGATAACATGCACATAACTTGACACAAACAGGTTTGAGTGGCTATTAAAGGAACCTTCTTCCCCTGTGATCTGTTTGCTTGTAATTAGTGGGTGAGTATAAAAGGTCAATAAGTTTCTGGACTCCTGACAGACCCTTCATCTTTCATCCAGTGCTGCACTGATGTCTTTTGGATTCTAAATCATGGGGAAAGCAAAAGAATTGTTAAATGATCTGTGGGAAAAGGTAGATGAACAATATTAAACAGGAAAGGGATATAAGAAAATATCAAAGAAATTGAAAATGGCGATAAGAACTAAGAAATGGAAAATTAGGGGTTCTATCAAAACCAAACCATGGTCAGATAGACCCATGAAAATTTCAGTCAGCTAACTGCCAGTAAAATTGTTCAGGATACAAAGAAAAAATAAATTCACAAATAAATTCAGGTAAAATACAGGGGAAATATGGGCTGCATGGTTGAGTTGCCAGAAGAAAGCCATTACTATGCAAATGCCACAAGATATCCCACTTAATATATCAGTATATTATATATTATATTATATAATATAACAGCACAGAGACAAGCCTCAGACCTTCTGGCACAAAGTCATTTGATGAGACTAAAATTGAAGTCAACAAGGCCTATGATGAAAGGTACACCATTCCTACTGTGAAACACAGTGGTGGATCACTGATGTTTTGGTGATGTGTGAGCTATAAATGCACAGGAAATTGAGTCAGAATTCATGGCAAGATGAATACAGTAGGTTATCAAAAATACTGGAGGTAAATTTGCACTCATCAGCCCGGAAGATGTGCATGTGACACACCTGAACATTCCAACATGACAATGATTCAAAACACAAAGCCAAGTCGACCTGTCATTGGCTGCAGCAAAATAAAGTGAAGGTTCTGGAGTGACCATCTCCGTCTCCTCACCTCAATATCATTGAGCCACTCTGGGGAGCACAAGGAACTGTTTACCATTTACAGGAACTGGAGGCTTTTTGCAGCAAGAATGAGCAGCTTTACCTCACCCACAACTACCACAAAAGACTTCAAGCTGTCATTGGTGTTAAAGGGGGCAATACACTGTATTAAGAACTGGGGTATGTAAACTTTTGATCATTTGGGTAGTATGTGAAGTGATTATGATTTAAAAAGTTTAAACACAGTTGATTGATAATAAATGGCTTCAGCCAAACACTAACCATCAGTGAAAGAAAAGTTTTTGTGTTATCATTCATATTCTCTGAAAAGTTGTTAAGAAATCAGACATTTTGTCAGTGTATGTACATTTTTAAGTCCAACTGTATTAGCAATTATTTCTGCACTACTTTACCTTCTGCCTTTTTAATATTTTTCATGCAAACAGATTGATTATGTTCACAGTCAAGCTGGTCATGATCTTGTAGGCTTTCTGTATTATTATTTATATTGTTCTATTGTTTATTAGTCTCTGAAATCAGTGTTTTCAAAATTTTAAACTATTTTTCCTTCAAAATTTCTTCATTTGAGTTTAACAGGTTTGAGGGTTTGTCTTGTTAAGGATTTTTTCTCCTTACATTTCTGTGCAGCCTTTTCTCTTCTTTCAGGCTTTCATAATTGGATTTCTTAAAGCGCTATGAATTGTGATCCTTTGACAGGTCAACTTCAGCTTTTGGACAAATTACTCAAATTATCTCACGTTATCTTTAAGCACTTATGGCAGGTAATAGCACTTATAGTAGGTAGTAACTACTGCAGAGCTGGAACACTCCATAAGACCTGTGGTTTTGGAGATGCTCCAAGTCATCTAACCTCCACAATACGACCCTTGTCAAAGACAATTACTGTTTATGCTTTTACCTCATCCCCAATTTTCCTCATTCCAGGGCATCAGTTTCAATAACTGACTGTTCACCTTGCTGCCTAATATAACCCACCCCCCTGACTTTAATTAACAATATAATCCGTCAATGTTATTCACTTTACCTTTCTGTCACCTGCGTTAATGTTCTAACTTGATGGGTCTATGTACTGTTGCTGTGGCCAAACAACTCCAGCTACATTATTCCAAAAGCTAGAGTCTTAAATGCTTATGTTCTTTGACTAGCTTTAGTCTTACTCTAATGTTCTTTTTGGAGAACAAAGGTTGTTTCTGACACATCTACATACAGCTCAAATTTGTCCAATCTCTTTCTGATTGTACACTTGTGCACTTTCAGATTAACTCTTGCAAGATTTACCTGCCAATTCTGTGATGAACTTTCCGGGGCAGCCAGTCCTGGACAAATAAGCAGTTGTTTCAAATCTGCATAACTTCACTTTCAGAAAGCTTTTTACATTTTTTTATTTGAATCTTGCCAGACATGGCATCTGAACTCCATACATCGGAAGGCCTGAAGGAATTAATTTGTAATTCTACGTACAGTATTATTGTTTGTATCATTTTTTAAAAGATTATGTCTTTTCTGTTTGCTTGTTATGATGAGCAGTTTGTTTGGATGAAATCACATCTAGGCACTTATTATGACAATTATGACCGTTTTCTTATCATCCATAGCTTATACACTTGCATAAATGCTTATAATGAGCTCAGAATTCAAGATGACGCAAAGTGCTTAGAAACAGATTAGAGGGATTAGACATTTATAAGACTTATATTTATATATATATTTAATTTGTAATTTCTCAGATACATTGAAACAAAAAATTGCTCTGCATTTTGTTCTTGCAAACACAGTGAGACTTGAAGGTTTATAAACCATTAAGAATATGACCCCAAACATCAAATCCTAAAAATACTTAAAGACCCAAAGTAGTCAAGTGAAACAAATATTATACTTGGCAGCTTGTTTATGGTGGAAAATGTTCCAGTGTTTCTTGCTGATGAGTGGCAAAAGTGAACCTTTGTATTTAGTTTCTGGTATGATCCCTCCATGTTGTAAAAATTGCAATTAAATATTTCTGGTAATTGATTATCAGTTGTTCACATTAGCTAGGAGGAGTTTTAGCCCATTTCATTCCATTTGTTAGTAGTACCTTAGTAAATAACTGTCCATCCATCCATTATCCAAACCACTAAATATATTTCGGGTTGCGGGGGAAGCTGGAGCCGAACCCATGGGCCAAGGCAGGGTACAACCATAATAGAAGATTAGCAAAGTAAGAATTTTATTGGACAGTGTAACTACTTGTACTGTGCACATGGCAATAAATGATTGAATCTAGTAAGGAGTTCAGGGGCTGTTTGTGGTGGGAGTTAATTAACCTATGAACTGTGACAAATAAGCTATGTGCATATGTTGATGTCTGTCTAGCACTTTTCTATTTCAGATTGTAGCAATGAAGTCTCTATTGTACATCTTGGGGTTTTTTTTTTGCCAATTTCACTCAGCTTTCCAGGACGTTTTTCTATGGATGTTTTTGTCTTTCATGCTTTTTCTTGCCAAAAGCTAATTTCACCCTGACGGATGTAATGACTTCATTAACATTCACAATTTTAGAATTCAATTTAAAATATCAGCAAATGCTGATCATGACATTTTGTGACTTAATGTATTCAGTTACTGTGATCTGGTCATAGCTGTGTGTATACAGAGTATTTACAACAGTTTCCAATGCAACTCTGATTAAAACACTATAATAATATATATAACAATATATTTTTTAATAGTTTATTGGTCTATTTATGTGACACCCCATCACCAACAATAAGCGTTCCATTATTATATTTGATTTTTCAGTATTCAACCAGGGCCAGTGCAGCATCCACCCAGCATTAGTTTCATTGCTGAACTGTGCTACAACCGAGTGCAGTCATCATGTTTCTTCATTCAGATTTCATTATAAATATTGTAAGAATATTCTGCTGTGATCTTGTGACTTGAGTGATGGACTCAGTATATCATTACACTGCTAGAGTCTGCAGAAAAGACTATCATTACACTTCTAATTTTGTGTTTAAAATGTTTTGATTCTAAAGAGCCTTAATCATGTAGTAAGCAGATTGGTTTAGCTCAGATAAGTGCAAATTATGTTTCAGAATTAAAACTGAGAAAGCTGCATGTCCTTGGGCAAAGCAGTGCAAAGCAGTTCTATAAATGATACATTAATCTAGATTTGTCATTGATGGTGGTTTCCGAACAAAGAAAATAAGCAGCTCTTGGTACATGTCAAGGAGAATGTTGACATTGAGTGAGTGATGCAGAAAGAGTGTGAGCAGGAATATGTGCCTTTGCAATTCTGGCTTAATCAGGCACAGGACATTGTGTTTAATCAAGTTTCTGCTGCTGTAATTCTAAGAATCATGCTTGGATCATACCTTGTGCTTCTTCCCTGTGATTTCAGTGAATTACATTGAACGAGAACATACTAATAAATTGTCTGCCTTGCGCTTTGTATGTATCTAGACTAATTATCTGACTCAATTTCTTATCCACTTCAATCCTGAGTACATGTTGCATGAGTACTGAGTACATTATTGATCATTTCCTATTTCCTAACCTAGATGAAGCTGCTAAATGTAGATTCATCAAAGGAAAAAACGTCCAAGCTGTGGGCACTCAAGAGGAGAGCATGCAGAGACCGAGTGCTTCTCTGGGTACCACTCAGTAATTAATTATTAACCATAGAAAATTTCAGTAGGCATTTCCAGAACCACCCATTTTTATATAGTTTGTATTATATTTCCCCTATAGCTGCCCATGCTAGTTGCCAGGCCCATTTTAACCCGTCAGTGATGTGTAGCCCTTAGCATCTGTGTACACCATTGTCACAGTGATCTAACCGGATTCTGTTGGTTTTTGCTCTTGTGTTCCTCACCCTTTCTTTTCCATAGCCCCCACTAAGCCTACTCCTAAACCTCGGAGCAAGGCCCTCAGCAGGGCTAGTCATCTGGATAAGATGCATCTGCCTAATCAAGAGACTTTCAAGAACACAGATAGGCAGAAGTGTGCAGAGCATGTTACCACAAAGCCAAAGAGCCATTCATCCAATGGCTACAGTTATTCCGAAGAAAGGAGTGCCTCTGAAGATAACTTTCTCATGGAATCAAGTAGTCCATTTACATCTGAGAAGTCCCAAAGTACACCAAGACAGACCAGTGTCATTCTGACCGAGTCTGAAAACGCTCCCCAAGAGAGTAGTGACAATGATTCATCCAGTAGTGGAAATGGTAAAAAATTTGACAGTTCTCCAAATATGGCTTATAACAGTTCTAGAAGTAGTCATGGTAGTAATATTAGCACAATTGTCTTCATGGATTTAAGTTTTTGTTTAAAATCAGCTTGTATTATTTTCTTTAGATTTTTTGCTTTTTTCGAACCCAGAACCTTATTGTTGATTGTTAAAGTTGTAGATGAAGAACACTCAAGGAAAGGCTGAAATTTTAGGACCCCATTGACCCAGAATACCTGCTGACTTTTTATCTTCATACTCACACACATATTCACAACCCAACAGGTTGGGGCTGAGCACTACTGAGGCTCAATGAAATGGGTGCTTTAGGTGCGAGCTACGCCTCCATCATCTTACAGACATATTTTATTTCTACCACTGTCATTTATGGCAAAAAAAAAACATCATTCATTTTGAATTATGGTTTTCTGCAGTGAATGTTAAGCTAAGTTTAGGGTATTGACAAATATAATGTGCCTAAAATAATAACATAAATTCTGATATTTTTTGTTTTTATTAAGAACAACCATGAACGATGTGTTGTGCCCCAGTTTCACCATTAAAGGGTAAAACCCATCCTTGGAGCCCGTGCACTGATCAATCTCAGGTATCCTCTTAAACTCTTAAACTTAGTTCAACAGTCACCCCTTGCTCAGAGTTTTGAGCTAGAGGAAGTTTATTTTTTTTGTTCCGTTTTTTTTTCCTAGCTCACCTCAACTTTTTCAGTATCATTTGTCTCAGCAATCTTTTATTTTGTTTCTTTGTTTTTTATTTTTATTTTTTTATTCTGTTGGGAACATTTCAGTTGTCAAGTCGTCCCTGCAGTTTTCTCATCTTCGTCACCCATCTCACCTGCTCATCTTACTGCACGTCATCCTGGTGATCCTCACACCTCGGGATCAAATCCTGAGCTTTACAGCAAGTGGAAAAAGTATGTGAACACATTTTCTAGAACTAAGGTTTAACTATTTGGGAAGAACACTCAGGAAGAATGGGCTAAGATTCCTCCTGAACGATGTGCAGGTCTGATCAACAGCTAAAGGAAGTGCCTGGTTAAGGTTATTGCTGCCATGGGATCGTCAACCAGTTATTAATTCCAAGGGTTCACATACTTTTTTCCACTAGCGATACGAGTTGTGTATGGTTGTTCTTAGTAAAGACATAAAATATCAGAATTTCCTTTGATTTATTATTTTAGGTGCATTATATTGGTCAATAACCTTGACTTAGATCGTGTCACATTTTATGACAAATGAATGGAAAAAAAGGTTCATTGCCGCTGTATGTCAGCTTTCTATTTATTTCTTAACTTTATCTATGTCTTATTTGGTGTTATTTTATGAAAAGGAGTAATGGCATCTGGGAAGACCTTCCTAAAGTCCTTAAAAAAACCTCAGCCAATCCAGGAGGTTGATGAAGAGCAGCTAAAGGAAAATATGTCTAGAGAGGATGGAGTTATCTTCAGCAGAGATAGTCTAGAGCCACAAGGTTGGTGTCTTATCTGTAAATCTATTTACCCTTTATTAAATCCCCATCACCCTGATAGATTATTCTGCTTAGAAACGTACAGTGGTCCAAAGAAGTATTTGGCAGCCACCAATTCTGCAAGTTGTGGGGTACAAATGATTTTTAGAATGATCAGGAAACAGCCCAGAGCTACACGGGTCAATGACCTGAAGACAGCTGACACCACAGTAACAAATGTTACTATTAGTAACACACAACATCATCATGGATTAAAATGCAACGCTCGTAAGGTCCCCCTGCTTAAACCAGCACATGTCCAGGCCTGTCTAAAGTTTGCTATCTGAATGTCATGTGAGATTTTAGGCAAAAACCTCCTTCCATCAGTGAACACTGAAGATGAAATGCGACTGGATCTTCCAGCATGACAATGATCCCAAACACACCACCTGGGCAATGAAAAAGTGACTACATAAAAGGCATTTCAAGGTTCTGGAGTGTCCTAGTCAGTCTCCGAACCTCAATCCAATAGAGAATATGTGGAGGGAGTTGAAAGCCTGTTTTGCCCAGCGACAGCCCCAAAACATCACAACTCCTGAGAAGATCTGCATGGAAGAATGGGCCAAAATACCAGCTACAGTGTGTGCAAACCTGGTGATTGCCAAACAAGGTTACATTAGAAAGTATTGAGGTGAACATTTGTTATTGACCAATATTTATTTTCTGCAACATTTATACAAATAAATTCCAAATCATACAAGGGTGATTTCCTGGATATTTTTTACATTCTGTTTCTCACAGTTGAAGTGAACATATGATGAACATTACAGACATTCATCTTTTAAGTGGGACAATTTGTAGAATTGGTGGAGGCCAAATACTTTTTTTGACCCACTGTATGATGCCATTAATCTGGTTATTGGCAAGTTTAATGGGTTTGTTGGGGCAGAAAAATGTCTAAACAGTTCTTTATTGGTGTGTGTGTTTTTATATGTGGATCATATTTTCAGTAAATGCATGACCAAATATATAAATGGTCATTTGTTTAACTAGGTTTTTTTCTTGTCCATCTGTTCTGTAACCATTCTCAGTCTTTTCTTTTTTGGGGGGTACCCACAGATTCACTGATGGCATCAGGATCTCTACATAATTCAAAGTTAGGTCTGGATGAGAAGGGTGAAAACGCAAGCTTTTTTGCTTATCTGGACAAAAGAACAGAGTCAATAAGTGATTATGTCAGACTGAATAAACAGCAAGAATCCAGCAGTTCTGCGGTCACTTCACCTCCAAGGTATGATGCTCCATAACAGACAATGAATAAACAGTCTCCTTTGTGTGATTTATGAAGTAGTATAGACTCATGTAGAATTTCTCCTTTGAGGAGAAATAGGTGCAGAACATTTATGAGTTTGTTTCTGTGGGTAAATGGGTGTCTTTCAGGGAAAAAGCTTTGACAAAGCAAGATCAAAGCGAAGATTATGAAAGAGTTTCTGTTAAAGACAGCTCAGGTAAGAATGCTGAGATCTACAACATGTGGGTTTTCTTTCATAATACTGCATATTGTTTTAATGCTTTCTGTGTAAATGACGAACATGTCACTTGTTTTAATGACAGAATCTCCTGCTTACAGTGAAGATTTTGAGAATGAGACAAGTGAAAAACTTGAAGAACTTGAAGAGAAGGCAAGTTTATACTTTAGGTCTTATATTTGGTCATTTAGCTGGTGATTAGTCTGTAAGTTACAATTTTGAAACATCTAGACCAACTTTAATGTGTTGCTTTTTTGTGTGCTTCAAAAAGTACGGCTGCACAAAGATTGCCCCTCATAAGTTTCCACATAACTATAGAATGGGATAACACACTGTTAATGCAATGAGGCAATTTCTTTAGAAATTGTGCTATTATTTGCCCTAATATATATGCATAATACATGTTCTTATTGTCTGTTCTTCCCTCATTTGAGGGAATTCCCTTTCTGGCAAAACACATCACCTTAATGGCAACATATGTCTCTCCATAATTACAATATTTGCCACTTCATCAATGGTACCTTCACACACATGCAAGTCATTAATTTTATGGGAACTGATATGTACCCATATTATAACAGATGCTTGCTTTGCACCTATTGATGTCTTTCATCTGAGAGGAGCTTGGGTTCAGAGAGCTTGGCAGCACTTCTGCTTTGTATTGATGTTTGGCTTTCTCCACATAAAACAGTTGCATTTCTTTTTCCAGCAGTATACTGTGTTAAGTGACAATGGTTTTCTAATGTACCCCTGAGCCTATTTAGCCTTTTGAAGGCTTGGAATGTCATGTATGTTTAACATTGCTTTCTTTTTTCCAAATTCCCTGAATCTTTTTACAAAATTATGTACTGTAAATGATAAAGATTGAAGAGAATGTACAAATTACAAAATTTAGTTGCATTTTGCCCAGTGTTTCACATTTTTGGAACTGAGGTTTGTGTATTCAAGTAATTATAGGATTATGGAGGCCACTGTGCTCTTAGGAACGTTAAGTGCAGCAGAAATTTTTTTGTAACGGTGGCAAGATCTGTGCCTCTTCAGGCAGTTCCTTTGATCTCATGATTCTCATTTGCTCTGACATTCTGAGCTGTAAGGTCTTATATAGACAGGTGTGTGGCTTATATATAATATAATTTTGTGTCTTTTTGTAATAATGTTTGTGTACATCATTGTAAATAAGATTTTAGCTTTGTAAGCGATGTGACACATACTGCTTTTATATGTTGCTAATAAGGTTATTAATAAGAGGAACATTTTCTTGGTGCTTCTTTATGTTTCAGAAACCTGAAAGGCATGTCATGCTGGCTAAAGGTGAATATGTGCATTTTGTTTGCATGTGGATTTTGCTAAAAGGATGGGAATGTCTGTGAGAGTGGAACACTGCGTAACATATAAGAGTGGAGGAAGATGTGCAAAGGTGTGGAAAGAACGCCCAGATTGCTGTGTGATATCGGGACAGATGAAGGTAGATAAGGAAACCTGGTGGTGAAATGATGTTTAGAAAAGTATACAGTGGGATTGCCAGATAGATGAAGAAAGGAGTACAGGGAGATGAGGCTCATCAAAGATCGAGGTGGCAAAGGCTACAGATAAGGCGTATAGGGAATTATAAGAGAGATTGGACATTAAGGAAGGAGAAAAGGACCTATACCAATTGGCTAGACAGAAGGACTGAGCTGGGAAATAAGTGCATCGGATTAGGGAGATACTGGATAGCTATAGAAAAATACTCACAAGTGAGCGGAGTGTGTTAAGGAGATAGAAGGAGTACTCTGAGGAGCTGATGAATGAAGACACAGAGAGAGAGAAGCTTGAATGAGTGAATCAGTACAGCGGATTAGCAAGGTAGAAGTAAGGATGACTATAAAGAGGATGAAGAATGGAAAGGCTGTAGGACAAGATGACATACAGTGGGGCAAAAAGTATTTGGCAGCCACTGATTCTGCAAGTTGTCCCACTTAAAAAGATGAGCGAGGTTTGTAATGTTCATCATA